>SEYY01024753.1:0-20242 GCA_009176605.1 Armadillidium nasatum | reverse complement strand
TACCCATTTAAATAAATATTCCTTTATATATAAGTCCATGACAATGCTTGTATTTTTTTTTTTTTTTTTTTTTTTTTTTAAAGTTCACATCTCACGGGCATTGCCCTATGGATTTGTTGTCTCTTGCCTTGATAATTTTTGAATGACAGACTGCAGTGCACCTGTACTTTATTTGGTCTTTAGATGAGGAGATATTGTAGGTATGCAAGTCGACATGCTTTTGTATATATGTATTTATGTATATGTATTTAAGTGTATAATGTAGTGTATTTGCATATGTGTGTGCGTGTTTGTTTGTGCTTGTATAATCCTGTGAACTGCATGCATATACTGAATATTGGATGCTTTGCGTATGTATTCAAGTTATGGTTTGGAAATTTCATACAAATATGTTTTGTATATATTTGTATACGGTATATCTACAACCTTACCTGTAAATAGTGTCTGCTATTTTGTTATACGTTATAAGCTTTCCCCAACCAAAGAGAGTCAAGGGGTGGGCAACCATTAGTACGCGTGGCAAATATAGCACACCTATTACTTTTTTTTTTATGGCACGTCAAACAATTTTTAGAATTTATTTTTTTTTTGGGGAGGGGAGGAGGGGAGAATCTTTAAGCGACGTAGCCCACGTGGGGAGAGTGTTTTGGCATGTGCAAATTATCTTATTTCTGAAAAAAAAAATAAAAAAATTTTTTTTTTCTCATTGTGTTTAGTCATAAAAATGTACAAAAGTTCTTCAAATACCTTAAAATATATCAAATATTATGATTTTAATATAGATTATTTTGTTTTCTTTCTCTCCTACTACTTTAAATACTAGGTCTGTTCTTATTGTATAGCGACTCTCGGTGTTGTAGCATCCCTCATATAGGTAAAATAAAACTTGTGCATCTTTTCCGTTTCATTGTAATGCGTAATAATTATAGTTATATGTGAATTGGTACCACTTGTTTCAAGTAAAATTGCACCTATTTTCATGTAACCGTATAATGATTATGTTTAGTTACTTACAAGTGTATTCAAGTGCACATCCGACATACGCGTTTGTGCATTCTTATATGAGGGTATGATCTGCATATTTGAGCATGTATATAGGTGCTTGTATGTATGCATACTCGTGCATGTATGCGAATGTATGTATGCACGTATGTATCGAAAATTTTAGGTATGTGTATATTGTTGAGGAGGGTTATATTTAATTTGTGGTGTATTTGTGTTTGAAAATACGTACAATGTAGTACATGTTTTGTTTATTTTTATTCTCATTTTACTTATTTTTATTTTTTATTTTTGTTTTTATTCGTTTTCTTTTTTTTTCTTTCTTCTTCTTTTTCTTCTTCAGAATTGATGATGGTCCTATATAGGGTCGAAACGTCTGCAATAAAAGGTTAGATATAATACTGTCTTTGTCTATTTCTATTTTATTTATATATATATATATATATATATATATATATATATATATATATATATATATATATATATATATATATATATATATATATATATATATATATATATATATATATATATATATATATATATATATATATATATATATATATTTGACCTCAGACTATCTAGACAATGATTTGACACAAGAGATCAAATAAGTGGCTCCATCCCAAATCTAAGAGGAAGGGAATAAGAATTAAGAAATATTCGTGGACATTAAAGTTCGGAAGATTCTATTCAGATGGAAGAACAGAAGCAAATAAAATATTCTTTCACAACTCAGAAGTGACTGCCCAAAAAAAGTAGTGCGTCAATGGACATACATTTAACTGCATGTTTATTTCTTCAAATAATTCATGAAAAGATATTTAATATGTTTCTTAATTTTCAATAAGATGATTAAAACTCACCAATATTAGAGAAATTAACTTCCTTGAGCTTCTGTGATTCCACATATAGAAGAGAGAGAAAGAGAGAGAGAGAGAGAGAGAGAGAGAGAGAGAGAGAGAGAGAGAGAGAGAGAGAGAGAGAGAGAGAGAGAGAGAGAGAGAGCCAACGCATGTCTTTAGCATAATGCAATAGACTATCAAAGAGTATTGGGATATGTCTCTTAAACATAGACTATTGTCTAGTCTTAGTCTGTGTAAAGACCCAATTAATAATTCTCATAAACATAAACAAAACCCTATAAATATAGGAGACAGGTAGCTCTGAAGTCCATCCTAGAAGAGAAATATTCTCCGTGTAAGTATGGATGAAAAATTTATGCTAAAGATCATTCAGATCTGTTCAAAGAAAGCTTAGTTTGTATATATATATATATATATATATATATATATATATATATATATATATATATATATATATATATATATATATATATATATATATATATATATATATATATATATATATATATATATATATATATATATATATATATATATATATATATATATATATATATATATATATATATATATATATATATAAAAAGTTTTTTGGAACTCGAAATACAGAACTTTTCTTTATAAGTTACGAGGTGTGAATGAAGAATATTGTTTTCATTTGAAGGAATTAGTGAGTCCTTTTTCCTCTCAGTGCATTTGCTCCTCCCATTTTGAGAGAAGATCCTCCTATTTTTCCTATATATATATCTATATATATACTATATATATATATATATATATATATATATATATATATATATATATATATATATATATATATATATATATATATATATATATATATATATATATATATATATATATATATATATATATATATATATATATGTGTGTGTGTGTGTGTGTGTGTGTGTGTGTGTGTGTGTGTGTAAAGTATTGAAAAATCTATGAAAATAAAAGGCAAAGAAACAAGCTCTCTCTGGGATTCAAACCGGCAGAGGTCTGTTGCCACATAGTGACTATACTTCCATCAGCTTTTTTTGAATTTCAATTTGATGGGAGCGAGGAAAGATGGAAGTAAGAGATAGAAGATCTTTAAAATTTTTTGATATAGAACAACTCCCTTTTAATATTTAGTGTTATTGATGACCTTCTATAACAGCTGTTATAGGATAAAAATGAAATCAAAAAGGTTACAAAGAGAAAGATAGTATACAGAAAGAAGAAAATTTAGAAGTCAAAGATTTTTGCCAGATCCTATCGAAACTTTTCTAAGCAAATATGGCCACAACAATTTGAACAACAACATCCTGTGATCCATATCGCAAGACAATGTCATCAAAACTACCTTTCAAGTAAACATCCAACATAATCATAAAAAAATCAAAGTATATTGATATTTCTGTTATTTTCATAATTTCATAATTTCTTTTTTCCTCCATTCCCTGTTCCTTTTTTTTCACTGTTCTCCTTTTTCCTTCTTCGTTCTTCGTATATTGCCTTTTGGAAAAAAAAAAGTAATGAAGATTATCCAGAGATGTAATGATAAAGGAATAACTAAAAGGTGGAAAAAGAGTAATATAGTATAAGAAGAAAGATTTAAAGTTACGATAAAAACTTCGTTGGGCATATACTCACAACATTCGAGACCTTTGTGGAATATTGAGGATCGAGAAAATAAGAAGAAAGAGAGTAGTATTTCTAGCATAGTTTTCTATGCTCATACAAAATTCATATACAAGCAAGGAACCCCTTGTGTTGCGTGGGCGATGCAATGGTGGTGGAATAAGAGAGATCAACTCCCTCGAGCAATTGCCGTTGCAGTACCTATAGAAAAGAAAGAGTGCGCCAACGTCACGTCGCAAAGAAAGAAAGTCAAGGGAGTTTGAAAGTAGGGGACAGTTTATTAGACTTTTAGCCTTAGACTCAACCTTATTCAAAGAGAAGGGTGGAACCGGAACCACCCCAAATGTGAGAACAGTACTCCATACAAGGACGGATAAGACCCTTATATAATTGGAGTAACTTTACAGAAGAAAAAATTCCCGCTATCTGAACAGAACTCCCAGCTTTTTGAGGCCACCTTAGCAACCGTTGTGATATGGGGTTCCCAAGATAATTTATTGTTTATGTTCAGACGAAGAATATTTATGTTGTTCATAGGTGAGACGGGAGAGCCATCGAAGGAGATAGGAAATTAGGGAAATCATCCAAAAATAATAGGTTCAAAGAAAGGATAAAACGAAAAAGTATAATCTCTTTAGGAGTTTAAGTTGCCGAAGACTCTGGGATAATCAGTAGAGTTTTGAGACAAATAGACAGCACGTACGAATGTTAGTCGCAAAATGGTAAGCAAACTGAAGCCGTTGACAAGAAAATATAAGACCCTAAATCAGAATGAAACCTTAAAAAGAATATAACTTCGTTGTGCACCTTCTCAAAACATATACCATTTACCTGAAAATTGAGGATAATGATAATAAAAAGGGAACAGAGTTTCGGTCAAGAACAAAATGTACTATGTTTTTTCACACAGTGGAAATCAGAATAAAAATCTTAGGTGTGACAAAAATTAATAAAGAAAGTAGACAGCGTAATAGGATAAGTTGGGAATATGTGGCGGAGCTAACCCTACACTCGAAGCCAGCCTGGAGAAGTTGAGTAGAAGATGTGTGGGAGTCAGACCATGAGAAGAAAGTTAAAAGTCACGATGGAGAAAAATTTAAAAAACGAATTTTGTTTCGACCAGAGAAATTATATCTTCAATAACAGTGTAGTTAGTTTTTAAAATGGTTTACCTCAGGATATGATGGCCTGTAGTTAGTTCACTTGCTATCTTTATAAAGAGGTTAAAAAGTTTTCCTATCATTCTTGCTAATTTTTAGTCAGATCGGAATTATTTTTGGAGTATCATTAAGCATGTTAATAATAATTTCACAAAACAAGAGTATTCTGACCTAATCGGTTCTCCAATCGATAAAAATTTCTGAGTTTTTGTAAAAATATCTCATGAATCTGTAAATCTAAATTTCTCTCCCCTTCTTACTCGCTCTGATTAGTCTGCACCAGAGTTGACTTAGCACCACATTTTTCCGCACCACTCAGCACCGCACTGTCTATCATCATTTCGCACAATACAGAGTCAAGAGTAATAAACAATGCATCACACAGCACCAGGACCCTGAAGTTGAGTGTCGCACCGCATCCTACCACACCAAAATAAGAGCACCAAGCGTTGCACGACACTAGTGCATTCGGCAACCCTAGTGTGTGTCCAATTATCCTGCAGAAAAGACAATCTATTGAGCCTCTGTTTTCTGTTAATTACACCCTGGAAGATTACACCTATCTCAGATGCTCTATATTTTTTCCAGAGATTGTACATGAAGGGGTGCGTGGAATGAGCATTAGGAAAACATGCTGCCCACTCGTGTTTTGAAGGAGTGGACTCCTAAACTTGTGTCTCTATTCATTTAATATATATATATATATATATATATATATATATATATATATATATATATATATATATATATATATATATATATATATATATATATATATATATATATATATATATATATATATATATATATATATATATATATGACTACCATCTGTAATGTATGGATGTGAAACATGGGTGATGAATGTTCAGATGAGGAAAAGATTAGAAATTTTTGAGATGAAAAGATCGAGGGTTATATGTGGGTTAAGGAGGGTAGATAGAATCAGAAACGAAAGAATAAGGGAGATGTGTGGATGGAAGAGGTGAATAGTGGGTAGAACAGAAGAGGGTGTATTAAGGTGGTTTGGGCATATGTGTAGAATGGATGAGAATAGGATGGTGGGTAGAGTGATGAGATCCGAGGTAAAGGAAGGAAGGGGGAGGGGAAGGCTGAGGTGGAAGTGGATGGATGGAGTGAGGGAGATATTGGAGGTGGGAGAGGTTTGAATGTGGACGAAGGTAGGAGAGTTGCGGAGAACAGAGTGAGATTGAGGGCAGAGGTGATTAGGGGAGGGAGATAGAGTGTGGATGTGTGTGTGTGAGCGAGTTGAAAGGGCGCCAGCCGACGAGAGTGGGAAAGGTGAATGGTAAAAAAAAAAAAAAAAAAAAAAAAAAAAAAAAAAAAAAAAAAAAATAATATAATAATATATATATATATATATATATATATATATATATATATATATATATATATATATATATATATATATATATATATATATATATATATATATATATATATATATATATATATATATATATATATATATATATATATATATATATATATATATATATATTATATATATATATATATATATATATATATATATATATATATATATATATATATATATATATAAGAGCCCTCTATCGTCTTTTAAATTTCATTTGCCTTCTATCCAAGATATTTGAATCTATAAATTCTTATTTCACTGATCATTTGGATTCTAATTTCTTTTTTTCCGATTATTTATCAGTGTGACTTTCGATTCTCGAGGTGAACTCGTGGTATAGTTCCTATCTTACTGATATGTAGTCTTCTGCCCTTAAGGACTATGTAGAGTTTGTGTGTGTGTGCGTGTGAATGAGTATATGTCAGATGGCGTTTGACATATCCTGGGCTTTTAACTGGGTTCGCCATGCGTAGCTAAATGGTGACTTCTATGCTCAATCTTTTGTGTTTTCTCCTTGTTTTCCATACTCATATATAACTTTCTCTCAAACTCTTTCATATCCATAGCTGTTTTGGGTGAATTCCACCAAAATTTGAATTTGCATCGGCTACAGCGAGATTTTCTGAAATTCCAAAATAATTCTAACTACCTCTTAATTTTGGTAGAACCCTTGGATGTAAGGAAATATCATTTGAAATATATAAACAAATAGGTGTTATTGACTAATTAAATCAATTAATTAATTACTTATTAATCGACTAAATTAATTAATATAAGAAAAACATAGGTATAAAAATAAGATTAAATACGTGCGACAACCAAAGATATTTAAATAAATATGGTATCGACCATCATTAAAATTAATGAAACCTATGAAAATACGAACTAAATTATTAATTAATGAAGAAAATTAACCAATACTTACTTCATTTAAATCGAATTAATGATCAGAAAATGCTGAGCCAATGTCACATACTGTAATAATATTTGTACAAATAAATTTGAGTAAGATTTTTTTTTTTTTTTTGGGGGGGGGTGGCAGAGGGAGCCCTTCTCCTCCTAATTTCTAATTTTTCTAATTTTCTAATGAATACAGCAAAAAATATAAGATTTTTTTTTGGGGGGGTGGCAGAGGGAGATTTCCTCCAATTTCTAATTTTCTAATTTTCTAATGAATACAGCAAAAAATATAAAAAAGTCGTAATTATAAAATTATAAAATTTATGAAATGTTTGAGTTTCTAAGGTTAACTGTTAATGTTTGAAAATCTCGCTGTCCAATTTTGCAGTCCTATTTTTAAATTTGAATCCGTGAGACATTTCGGTTGAAAAATCTTTAAGTTCTTTAAATAATCTTTACCATGGAATGTACTCGGCATAAAGTGTCACTCCCAAGATTCTGTTTTATCGAAAACTTTTAATTTTAAATGATCTTCACAGCTGTTTAATAATCTATTCATTTTTCCACTATTTCAATTAGCTCCTTTTCTTATCCATCAAGATTCCTTCTCGACTTCAACTTCCGATTCAATTATTTCAAAATGTGTTTGGAATCCCCACAAGAAATTTGCGTTAAGAATGGCAAATGGTTAAATCAGTGTAGTATCATAGCTTATTAGGCTTGACTATTCTTTCAAACCAAATCTATTCTGTGGAGCTATTTTGCCATTTTCAATATTCTTTTTTTTTTTTTACCTCAGTTTAAAGTTTGCTTATGTGTCTACATGTGAGGATTTAAACACATCTTTGAATAGGGCTTGTGAGTGAGTAGTGGCAAAAATGTTTTTTTTTTTTTATTTATTTATTTTGTTTAGCTTTACATGGAACACTGCTTTTATGTAATGGCAAATACTATAAAATGTACTTTGCATTTCTTTTTTAAAAATTTATATTACTTATATGGAGATTTTCTCTTTTGTAAAATGTCAATAATTAGTATTGTTTCCATATTTTTCTCATTGTTAATGGAATTTTGTCTTGTTAACTGCGTGCATAAACTGGGGGTTGGGGATTGAATTGTAATTTATATGCCCATGTGCCTTGAAGATCTCTCAGCTGTTGAGGATGCAGCTGTTTGGGTCGCAACTTTAGGTTAATTGTTTGTTTACCAATAGTTAATAAAAATACTCGATCTTGTTAACCAATTTCTCTTTTATGTTAACTTCAAATAAATTTTAAAAATTTTGAATTATCATGTTCCATGTTTACATTTATATATAATAATTCTAACCAATCATTGTAAACCATTAAAATAAATTTGTTCATTAAACCTGATAGCACTTCCTGTTCAAGGTAAAAATTTTAGTTTTGATGATATTAAGTTGAATTAATTTAGAAGATGAAACACATTGATCATCATATCTCAATATCCTTTTATTTTATAAACTTATAAAATTTAAGGCTCTTGTACAGAAAAAGTTGCCTTTAATAATGGTTTTGGTTTGTATTTGACCATTTGCTATTGGAGATTCCTAAGAATATCACAAAAACATTAGGAAATATATATATAATAATTTATGAAGTCATGTGAGTTTATCAAAGACTACCCTTTCTCCAGGTCACTGTTTATGCATGTAATTTAATTTTTTTTTTAAAATTCAAATAATACTTATCTAGGTAGGTCATTGTATAGGCCTAGTAGCTTATACTTTTACTAGATCCAGCTTCATTGGGTGATGTATTAGCAGGGTTGGTGATTTTTTTGATTTTTTTAAAAAAATCAAAAAAATTTTTTTGATTTTTTTGATTTTTTTGATTTTTTAATTTTTTGATTTTTTAAAAATAATAAACTGTTTTTTTTATTTTGTCATATTTTTTGATACATAATGATATAACAGATATATTAGTTCCTTCTTACTGTGTTAAAAAACTTTAAAGTAATTTATATATTAGAAATATAACTTCCTTAATATTTGGTTCAAGATTTCATATAGGGTAATACAAGAATCTGATCTTCATTAATATAATTTATCCAATATAGAACTGTTAGAGTTTAGAATTCCTAATATATATTTTCAATCAAATCTTCAACAAAATTTTATTGAGCTTTAATCTAATGCAATTTGAGGTTATAGACAAAAGAGAAAACAGAAAAGACAATTCCTTTTAATTTTCAACCATTTAAATTTTTATACAACATTATAAGAAAACAATATTCCTCTATATAAATTATAAAAGAAAGAAAATTTAAGCACTTTTGATGCATAATCATTAATCCATAAATTAAATACATAGCTTGCATATAATATATATATATATATATATATATATATATATATATATATATATATATATATATATATATATATATATATATATATATATATATATATATATATATTGCAAGTTATGTATTTAATTTATGGATTAATGATTATGCATCAAAAGTGCTTAAATTTTCTTTCTTTTATAATTTATATAGAGGAATATTGTTTTCTTATAATGTTGTATAAAAATTTAAATGGTTGAAAATTAAAAGGAATTGTCTTTTCTGTTTTCTCTTTTGTCTATAACCTCAAATTGCATTAGATTAAAGCTCAATAAAATTTTGTTGAAGATTTGATTGAATATATATTAGGAATTCTAAACTCTAACAGTTCTATATTGGATAAATTATATTAATGAAGATCAGATTCTTGTATTACCCTATATGAAATCTTGAACCAAATATTAAGGAAGTTATATTTCTAATATATAAACTACTTTAAAGTTTTTTAACACAGTAAGAAGGAACTAATATATCTGTTATATCATTATGTATCAAAAAATATGAAAAAAAATACAAAAAAAAAAAAAAAAGTTTTATTATTTTTTAAAAAATCAAAAAAAATAAAAAATCAAAAAATCATGATTTTTTCATAAAAAAATCAATTGATTTAATCAACTGATTAAATCAATTTTGATTTAATCAATGCCAACCCTGATGTATTAGCATGAATTCTGAATAGGGAAAGAGGTTGGAAACTCTCTACTGGAAGAACATATAATAGATAAGTAAGATGGTAAATATTTAGCTCGAATGTTAAGAAATGAATGAATAGTTTTTTAAACTATAATATCTATGAATACAAAATGAATACAGGTCAGTTAAGGAGGGCATAAAGAAACCTGTATATATATATATATATATATATATATATATATATATATATATATATATATATATATATATATATATATATATATATATATATATATATATATATAATATATATATATGTATATAAAGAAAGGATCCAAACTTACTCATACATGCAATATCCAATTAACTAAATAACTGTTATAGTGTTTGTTTATTAATCTGTGCTCTTATAAAGCAATATTATGAAATGTACTTCCTAATATTTTATTACTTCTATTTCTAATTTCAAATAGTCGCACCCAAGTATTTTTTCTTTGTCAATTTTTGTCATAACAAAAATTACTCTTCCAATATATGATCTATCAACAAGTTTTCATTTCAATATGTGATCTACCAATGACATGAGAAAAGAATCTCTAGATTTATATTCAGGTCCAGGCTAGGTTGAGTTAAACTAGTTTGATAGATCTTACAAACTAGATCAACTTAACCTAACCTGAACTTAAAGGGTAAATCAATGCTAATGGCCCAGCAATTATTTTTGCCATGGCAATATTCAAGTAATTTATAGAAATGTTTTTAAAATGATATAATTTGATACAAAAAAGTAGCTTTAATTTTGAAAAAAAAATTTTTTTACAAAAATAGTATGATTTTTTTTTTAGCTCCGTAATAGCTAAAATTTCTTAAAATTCACTTTGACGCTGATGTGGCAACCTGGTAGTGCTTTTCTTTTAAATAAAAATAAAAATTTAAATATCTTTGTTCTTTATTAAATAATCAGATATTTTTTTCAATTTTGTTTCTTTTTTTTATTAAATAAACCTATGTAAGTTATTTTTTTAATTTTTATGGAATGAGATGGTAGATGAATGTTCTAGATTGGTAGATCTCAGACTTTAAGTAGATTACATATTAGAAGAGCACCCAAAAATTCTATTTGAATTAGATATGTGAAGAATATGCCCTTTATACTATTCAAATTCATTTGTCACTTTTTAGACCAACCAAGAAGTTTATCTACCTCATTTTGAATTTTTATACATCCTTCAAAATTTCTAACAAAAGTGGCAATGTAGTATCAATAGAAAACTTGGAAACCCTACTGGTATATTTCTTTCTTTCAGCAAAATACACCTTAGTTTAAGAACTGAAATAAACTTGCAAAAGCAAGAGATACTTAGCCATTAAGAGTAAAACATGTTCAGTTCTACTACTACTACTACCTTCCTTAAAAATTCTTCCATATGATATCAGAACCAGCAGATTTATTATAGACAATATGATCAAGTTTACTCATAATTTTTATTTTTTTTTCAACATTAATTTGAAGAGAAAAATAGTTATCTGAAACTTGCTTACTCAAATTATCAACTAAGAGTTAGCACAAATTCTTCTAGCTGTGAGTGGATGTTGAAACAAAATATTTACTACAATTTTATTTATTTTAATGGAGCAATTTTTCTATTTTCATTATTGAACTTGTAAAAGGGAAAAAAAAATATCTTCCTCCTTATTGTAGTTTCTTGCTGTGTTACTTTCTTCTCACTCTTAGAACTTCTTATCAATAGATTGAATTCGTTTCTAACCTTCCAATAAGTCTTGTTTTTCTGTCATTTTTCTTGAATCCTTCAAACTGTTTTTTTTTTTATCATTATTTTTCTCTTCTCATTAGAACTATTCCACTAATTAAATTTTCTACTTTTAATCCTGCTATCCTGATTCTGAACAACAGGGACTAAGTATTTTTTTAAACTGACATATTAAGTATCTCTCAAACATAATACTAGTTTTGATATTTGTTCCTTATTCTAGTGAATGTTTTTAGTTGTGCTCTAAATTTGTTTCATATATGAAACATCCATTTTATTTTAATTATCATTCATATACATTCAGAATTTAAGTTAAATTGAAATATATGGTTGAAGTCACAATCTCGGAATTTTCTCTAGCTCTATTATTATTATTTAATCTGTTTTATTGATATAATCAATTAAGAATTCTTATTAAGAATTTTCCTAAATTCTATCAATGATGACAGTGCATATAGTACTGATAAGTAGTGAATAATTTTTGATTAGAGGTTTTGTAATATAAACCATACAATATTTAGCTGTAACTGAGGATAAATCTTTGAAAGTTGTACCTAAATTGATTTTTGTTATGTAACTAGAGCTTTCAGTAAGGAACTTTGTTGGCAAATGGCTCTTACAGTTTTCATAGGTACCATACATATTTTCATGGGCTTCACTCTAACTTTGTATTACTCTAGGATTAAATGGAAATGTCTTTATACCAGTTTCTTTATTTTAGAGAATGTATTGTAATTATCATAATTTTTAATTCTTTTTCAGTGCAATGGCTTCCTACTTTCCCCCTGAGTGGAATGATGATGAAAGAATGCGTGTACTGATGGGACCAATGCCATACTTTAAAGATGGTGTTGCCATGAAGGGACGAATTACATTCTGGAGTGCTGCTTTACAGCTTTGGACCAGATCAAAAGAAGGACTTTGCTTTACAGTGAATGTAGGATTTTTTTTTTTAATGAATTAAAAAATATGTACAGTAGCATTTGAAAAAATTGAAACTCATAAGTGAAACTTTTCTATAGATTACTGTAATTTTTACTATATTACAATATTAACATTGGTAATTTTGCAATTCATTACTTTTCTTGCATGGTTTAAAAGGATTGGTTTAAGTTATTAATTTTGTAATTATCAAGTATTATTATTATTACTATTATTATTATTATTATTATTATTATTTTGATTTACCAAAAAAATTAAAATTTAAAAGGAAAACTTGGACTGGGGTATTGTTTATTTATTCTTTGAATGATATATTGAATACAGTCTATAAGACAATTACAGATTTCTGTGTTATATGTGGCCTTCTCTGATTTCCTTTCCGGTCGCTCTATGGCATCTGTTTTAGACGGGCATAGTTCATCCTTTAAAACTATTAATAATGGTTTTCATGAGTTTCTTCACGGTCCCCAACCTTTTTTTGTACTTTTCTTTAATGTCCTTTTCTGGGTTACTTCATCACTTATCTATATTAATTAATCAGATGACTCCACCCTTCATTTTCTCTCTTCATTTTTCAAGGGGTCCCACCCAAAAGCAATTAACTGATGCTAGGAGGGTAGCCATGGAGCAACTAACCTATAATCTTTCTCAAATTTTTAATTGGGGAAGTGAACAAGGTTGTTTTCAGTATTTCAAAAAATCAGCTCCTTCATTTTTGAAAACTCGTCAACTCAAACCTTACTTTATCTTCAGTATATTAATAATTGGTGATCTTGAAAGGATTACATTATTTCTCTTCTAAACAAGCTTTTAAAAGTTTGGGTATTCTGAGGCACCTTCAGAAAGTCTTCATGTCACCCCAGTTGCTAACTCTTTATTGGGGTGTCGTTCGCTCATGTATGGATCATGTTTCAAAACTAGAGTGATTCCATGCACATAGCTCCTTGAAATTTTAGATGCAAATACTTTCTCCAGTCTCTTTCTGCCCGTCGAATTGTTGTGCCACTCTGTACATTAGCTGTTGCAACATATTGCAAAAAAAAAATTTGTAACAGTAGCATCCTTACCCTTTGTACCATATATTAAATGCAAAACACACTAAAAGCTATTGTCAAATTTTTTTTGTGTGGTTTTTAAATTAAGCAAAGGATGGATGAAAATTATAATGAAAATGTTATTAGTGGAATGAATATCTGCAATGTAAATAAAATAGATATTTCATGTATACATTATACAGGGTGATTCAGGGAAACAAGAAATTTTGAAATTTGAGTTGGTAGCCCTGGGCGATTGTTAGCACTGAGCAGTATACAGAATCAGCTCATTCCATCTTGCTATTTAGTTATCATGAATACGTGGATGGTAGACAACGTGCTTTTGTTATTTAAGCTTTATATAAAAATAATGATTGTGTGAAGTCTGCATATAGAAAATTGCTCGTTATTTTAATTTAGAACATCACGGTAGTGTTACGCCATCAAATTCTATTTACAGATGGATGCATTATTTTGAGGAAACAAGTTCAGCAAGGAAACAGAAACCTCCAGGCTGTATGCGAACTCCAAACTGGTACAGGACTTGCATTAGCATCTGTACAAGTGCAACGATCACCTAATGCGAGAATGATTGTAAAGATAAACAAGGACATTGAATTTGTTAACAACCATAAATGTCAAACAAAAACAATTTCCACATTAGTGGATTTGGTAATAAATAAAATTTTCATTACTGGGCAAGCGAAAATCCTACTCAGCTATAATACACCAACGCTCGTTACACGGCAACAAAGCTATAGTGTGGTGTGTTATTTTATCGTATGACGTAATAGGCTCTAATTTTTTGAGGACGAGGATAGGCTACAGTTACAGTCACGTCGGTTCCGTACGTCACCATCCTAGAAACCTTTGTTGCGCAAAAATTATTGACAACATCAGGTTTCAACAAAGCGGATCAAAGTAGCACACATCTCGAATATAGATGGCTGCTGTAACTAATTGTTTGGCAACCGTATAATTTCAAGAAACGTTGACATTCCATGGCCTCCCAGATCTGATTTATCAGCATGCGATTTCTTCTTGTGGAGGTCGTATTAAAAGCAGTGTATTGCAGTCGACTTGCTACGATGAAAGAAATAAAAGCAAAGTTTCGAGAAGCAATTATTTAAATTTCTTCTGAAATGTAACGTCGAACCATGCACAATTTCACTAAGAGACTACAGAAATGTTTGCCAGAGATGGAGCTCATCTACAAGATATGATATTCAAGAAATAAATTTTGTACATATGTATTGATAAATGGAGTCTTAAATGTCATTAATAAATTTATTTAAGATTGTTTTTCATAACACTTTAATTTTTCAAATAACCGTTTCCTTGAACCACCCTGTTTGTATACATTAGATATATTAATTTGATGTAAAACGACTTAATAGACATTTTTTCTTTTTAAGTTTGTAGCACAATTTGTTTTCTATTTTAAATTGAAAAAAATGCCCGCAATTCAAATGAAAGAATTAATTTAACATCTTCTTTACGTCAGTAGTAGTTGAATATAGGTTAGGAATTGTTACCTTTTTATTTGCTGGTAAATAATAATCTATTAAATATGATTTTAGACATTTACTAATCTCCTTTTTTTTTTCTTTTTTAAAAAGGAGGCTATGTATGCATTTCGTCGTGGAACACAAGTACCCCTTTGCATACCTCAAGTCATTCAGCATCTATTAAAGTAATTTATGATAATCTTTGTTTGTATTTAATGGTAGATTTTTCATTGTTTATATTTATTTACAAATTCTCTTTTAGTCAGGGAGATCTTATTACGTATGAAGATCTTATAAAGCCTATCAATAGTCATGAATCTTGGTTTGGCTGGGGAAGAAGAATTTTGATATCAAATCCTTCAAAATGGGCATTGAATTTCTTGTACCAAACACCAGCTTTGAGAAGAAACTTTGAGACAGAAGTTCTGATTGATAACAGAATATTAAAGGTTTGGTCATAGATGATTTACTTAATTTTGAATAAATATATTTTTTGTTTCTCTATTTTAACTTTAATACATAGAACGTTGAAATATGATTGCATCTAATGATAAAATATTTAAAACTTTATAAATAAAGATGCTAAAAGTTTAAATAGAGTGTATTACATTTATCATCATTGTGAATTAGCAGAAATAATGATGGGTACACTGTTCTCATAGTCACTGTTAATTCACTTGTTAATTTTCATTATTGAGGACCTTCATTTTTTATTACTCATAATTTTAGGAAAAATGTGATAAATTACTCTCCACTTATTGGGGAACCTCCAAGACATACCTCTCTTTCGACCCCGAAGGAGTGATTTCAGAAGAAGACTTATTTAGATGCGTCAAAACAGCAATGGAATTGACATTAGAAGATTTAAATATAATGTTGCATTATTTACATCACAAAAAACTAGTCACAATAGTGGAACATAGAGGAAAGACTCTAGTAAAGTTAAGCAAGCCAGGCCAGTCTGAGATATCTAAAATTGATGAAATGGAAATAGGTAGGTTTATATGTTGTATTCCTCTGCTCTAAGAAATTTATTTTTTTAAATATTAATTTCCTTTATACATTCTACCCTATCACCCCCAAAGTATTTCCGATTAATAAACCAATACTAACCCCATTATCCTTCCAGTGACCAGGACTGTCAATTTACCTAGATGCCAAACTTTATTGTTTCCAACGAATTGTGAGCTGGCGCGTTATATTGATGAGGCACTTAGTTGTTTGCTCTTGACCCTTGAAAAAAAAATTAGTAATTTCTGACCTTCATCTATAGCGTCCAACAGGTTTATGTGAAATATTTCTTCTGATCATCGCTTTTTAATCTTTGAAGCAAATTTGGAGACTTCAGTAAAGTGTTCACACCCTATTTGAATGACGATAAAAAATTTAATATCTTGTCAAGAATGTCTGCCTTTTCATTTCTTAAAATTAAAAATGTTTCTATTACCGCAACTTTCACTGTAAAGGCAATTTGCCATTTTTCTTCCAGCTTCAACTGTTAGATAATTTTAACAAGATCACACATAACCTGGCATATAGGATTATATCAACTAATAGCATTAGGAAAGGAAACTAATATAATACTACTTTTGATTGTTTTAGGAGAATATGTCCCAGAGTTAACACAACTCTTTGTTCAACTCTATTCGCTATGTCTAGATTCTAAAAATTTTCCACACTGCTGGAATCCTTTGTATGTCCATCCGCTTTTGAGAAGGGTAATTGTTCTTAAACATTATTTATTAGCTTTTACTAGTATTCTCTAAATTCACTATATCATTGGATTCTTATTTCACATACCCTTAAACATCGTCGGAAGTTTCATTCCCTTTCTGGTCACCAGTAATTTTTTCACAGCTCGAGGTTGACCTTGTCTTTTCATGGTTAACTTATCTCTAGTTTTCTACCCTTTTGGAATAATAGTTGAAGTTTGTGTGTATGTGTAGTAGCTTTTATTTATTATTATTATTATTATTATTATTATTATTATTATTATTATTTCAGCCGAGTATCAGCTACGATCTACGGAAATATTGCTTGAAGAAAGACTTAAAACATTACAAGAAGAAACTTCAAAATTAAGAGAGAGAGCCAAATATTCTGTTAGAATCGGTTCGAAAGCGCAGGTTCGTTCCTATCATGTTATATTTCCTCAGCTTGTTTATCTTTATATAACACACAATATTGAAATTTCAAACACAAGCCAGTATTATCTATTGTATCTTTCAGAGCCATTTCATTATTAGAACATTAGAATATAGTAGATAATGCTAAGCCACAGTCCTATCAAGGACTGTACCACCTCCATCCCCATTCTACAGTTTTTTTTTTTTTTAAAGAATGTATAAATAATTATATCACTAACTACATTCTTTATTCTCAAAAAGGCAAAACATAAACAAAAATAAATAAATAAATAAATTCTTCATTACAACCACTATCTAACTTATCACTATCACTATCTAACAAATAGAATGTAAAGAAGAAAATATTGGTGCATAATAAAGATGTAGATCATTCCAAATAAATTTCATTGTGCGGTCAATGTATTTTTAAAGTTCTTAACAATATTATAAAATAAACCTACAACGAAAAGTTAAACTGAGTATGGAAAAAAGGCAAACCGAAATTTTTCATAACCTTTCATAATACTTATCTAACCTCGTTAAAAAAAATTGCGATTGAGTTACTAGATATATCCTGAAGCAAATCATTCTAAATATTGACTGTTCTACCACTAAAAAATGTGTTTCACATCCGGACAAAACATCTTCATTATTGTCCTATTATAACATCTACTTTTCATTCAACATAGCCTATAGCATGAAGAACTTTCTTTCCTTAGCAATGTTGAGAGGTGAACAAATTTTAAAAATTGAAGCATATCTTTTAACCACTAAAAAATAAAAAAAATAAATAAATAAAAAAAATTACCCAGTTCCTTTAATCTCCTCTCATTACTTCTATTTTAAAAATCAGTTCGTATCCATATATCTCTGTGTTGAATTGCCTCGAGCATATTAATATGCTTTGGAATAAGGGTCTGCAACTTTTGCACAATACTTAATTAAACGGACTAATATAATTTTTATTATAGAGCTTGATCCTTATCTCCTTACTCTGTAACATTATCTAGATTCCTAATATTTTAGCTATCTCTAGCTTATAAAACATACTCTGACACTTTAAGATTATCACAAATAACCATATTCAAAACTTCTTTGTAAACATTCCAGCCTTTTCACTTTCATATCTTATTTAAAATTAATATTTGAATCAAGCGTGAAGAACTTTTCATATTTTGCTATAGAAATTCATTTTCAATTTCAATATCCATTCAAGAAACAAACCAAGTCAAGTTGATTAATTTTAAACCCAAGTTTTCCAATAGAAATAGCTGGTTAGTTTTCAGCGAGCATAGAAACCTTTCTTTTTATTCCTTGAAACCAAATAATTTATGGAACATAATGAGGCCCACCACTGTTCCCTTAGAATGACAACTTTTTAACAGTTCCTACGATGATTCATGACCATTCGGTACTCCTGCCACTCAACAATTTTTTATTTTTTGTCTTTTATTATATTATGAAACTGTTAGCAAGATTTATGTTGTGGATAGCCTGTTTAGTGATTAATTGTTGACTAGTTTCTAATCCTCAATTTAGTTTTATAATTTAAAAGAAAATTTTTAACTATCCTAGTAAACTGATAATTAAGATTATACCTATCCCCATTTACTAAGTAACTACCATGGTAAATTGATAATTTAGGATATAACCTAGCCTATTAATTTATTGTATTAGCTTTCGATCTGTTGAACCTTGTATGTAGTTAGTTAAGTTTCTCATACCACATATTAGTTAAGTTTCTCATACAACCACATATTATATACATACTGGTTATTAAGGTTTGCAATTTACTCAGTTGGCAAATATGCTTCAAGATTTTGACTTTGGGTTTTCATTTTGCAAGGGTTTTCTTTTCTTATCACCGAATAATAGGAAATTACTAGAATTTTGCATTTGGCCCCGTAATATTTGTAATTTATAAAATTAACGTTCCAAAAATGAAGATTGTTTGTGCATTTTTTTTTTTAATAGTTTTAGAATTAAACATTTTATCAATTATTATTATTATTATTATTATTATTATTATTATTATTATTATTCCCCCAACTAAATATACCTTGTTGTGGTGGAAGGTCCCATCTGCAAAGAGGTTTGATTTTGTTTAACTTTTTTGCTTCTGTATAATTTTTGTTCTTGTTCAAGTCATTTTTATTATCATTCTTTTTATTATTATTATTATTATTATTATTATTATTATTATTATTATTATTATTATATTATTATTAAAATATAAGAATTATTCAAATAATGTTTTCTTAAAAATCATAATAATAATAATAATAATAATTCTCAAACTTTATTAAGACTACAGTTACAGGTTTTCAATTTTACAGTAGGTCCTGTGCTACTAAATTCAATAATAATAATAATAATAATAATAATAATAATAATAATAATAATAATAATAATAATAATAATATTGTGAATTTTCAAAAAATTTGACAGCCACTATTATTATTATTATTGAATTTAGTAGCATAGGGCCTACTGAAAAATTGAAAATCTGTAATTGTAGTCTTAATAAAGTTTGAGAATTATTATTATTATTATTTGATTCTTAAGAAAAAGTTTTAATAATTCTTATATTTTCCTAGTGTTTCTTATTTCATCTCAAATAATAATAATAATAATAATAATAATAATAATAATAATAATAATTTTGAAGGCAATGTCATATCTACGAAGAAAGAAACGATGTGATGCTTCAGCAAAAAACATTATTGGTTCTTTAGAAAACGTCTCAAATTGTCTGCACCAAATTCAGGAATCCAAACTGAATTTGTAAGTTAAAATAAGTTTTTTTTTAGATAGTTGAGTTTGAAAAGTTATTTTTTTAATAAAATTGAAAAGATTCTGTTGTTTGGAGTTAATTTTAAATCTTAAAAAGTGTATAGTTTTTTTTTT
>SEYY01024752.1:97500-99926 GCA_009176605.1 Armadillidium nasatum | reverse complement strand
TACTCCTACTTTTCATTAATGATCTCTTAGCTGTTCATCTAACCATATCTATTCATATGCTGATGACTCGATTCTCCATTTTCTACCCATTTAAATCTTCTTCCTCTTTTGCATCTAGAGTTGCTTCTCGTCTTCATTTTTCCGATTCCATTCTTACTGCTCTGAATAGAATTTCCAGTGGAGTCGTCTAAACCTTGTGAAATCACTCTTAAAGAACTCAACTTCTAGAAATCTCGCTCTCAAAACACCTCCTAACTTTCTTTTCCTTCGATGGTTCTCCCGTCTCTCCTGTTGATATTATAAACACCCTTGGCCTTCAAATAAACAAAAAAATGTTTTGGAAACCTTCAACATAAGGGTTGCTAGGGTGCCTTCAAAGAATCTGGAAATTCTGTTTAGGAAGAGAGAATTTTTTCCTTCTTCGCATTACTTCAAATTATACAAGGGCCTCATCCACCCTTGTATAGAATATTGATCTCATATCTGAGGTAGCTCAAGTTTCACCCGTATTTTGGGTAGGGTTGAGTCAAAGTCTAAAAGACATAAATTGTTCCGTCTTTCTTTCACTTTACCTTTATGCTTTTTACGTTGGTGCCTTGTCTCTTTTCTATAGGTACTAGAGGGCTTTACGACAGTCCTCGTAGCACAAGGGGTTCATTGTCTGCTACATAAATTTAAAGTGGCATAGGCACTCCAGGCTTGTTCCTGTGATACTTTCTTTTTAGCCACCTCTGTTTTGTGGATACTCTCCATCTTTTTTTTTTTGCCAATTTATTCAATTAATTTAAAGCCAAGTCTGTACTCACCTACAATTTGCGTGGGTGGGACTTGTAGGTTTTTTCTCTTGTGTTCATCCCCTACACAGGCTCTGGCCGTGAGAGGTAGTGATATATATGTATATAATATATATATATATAATATATAATATATATATATATATATATATATATATATTATATATATATTATATATATATATATATATATATATATATATTGTTTATATTTAATTTTTTTTTTTTTTTTTTAATTTTTTTTTTTATTTTTTTTATTTTTTATTTTTATTTTTAATTATTATTATTATTATTATTATTATTATTATTATTATTATTATTATTATTATTATTATTATTATTTATTATATTATTATTATTATTATTATTATTATATTATTATTATTTATTATTATTATTATTATTATTATTATTATTATTATTATTATTATTATTATTATTATTATTATTATTATTATTATTATTATTATTATTATTTGAAATCTGCAAAGCAGAAGTTAAACGATGATAGGTGACTGGTGAATAAAACAAAATTAAAATAGAATCTATAATTAGAATATGGGATGATGGAATGTTCTTAACAGGATTGAAAGTTACGAGCAAAAGAATCTGCGTTTATAAAGAAATGAATAATTGGTAGATAAAATTTAAAAATTGAAAGATAATTTTTGGTGGAACATGTATAATAAATGCCAATGATTGTCGATGACTTGAAAACAGCTGAGGAATTTTAAAAAAAAATTATTTAGAAGGAATAAAATTAGAACGAAAGAAAAATTTAGAAAGAAAAATAAGGAGGAAGAGAAATTTAGGAAGAAAATTAAGAAAGAAAAATAAAAAAGAAAAAAAAAAAAAAAAAAAAAAAAAAAAAAAAATGATGTTGGGTGTTTCGTGTGGATGTGATAAATAATATCCGAAAGGTGGGTTTAAATTAGGCTAAACGTTGAATAGCATGTTACTATAATCTATATTTAACATTAGCTTATCAGAAAACCCTGAAGTTGAATATAAAATAAAGAAATCTAAAAAAATTATTATATAATATTAGGTTGTTAATGCTGTTAAGTTTTTATATGATTAATGTTATCAATACGATAACAGAATTCAAAATATATGATCGTAATATAATATAGCATTTAATATATGTAGTTAATTGGTTCATTAGTAGCTTGACTAGGGTTACGAATTACGTAAGTTCGTAGTCTAATGAAACAAACTTGATCCAAGGAAGGAGAAACAAATATTTAAGAGGAAAGAGAAAATTAGGAAAAAAAATTTAGGATGAAACAAAATTTAAGAAAGGAAAATTGAGGAGGAAAGGGAAATTTAGAAAGAAAAATAAGGAGGAAAGAGAAATTTAGGAAGAAAAATTTAGAAGGAAAGAGAAATTTAGAATAAAAAAAATTTAAGAAAGAAAAATTGAGGAGGAAAGGGAAATTAGAAAGTAAAATAAGGAGGAAAGAAAAATTTAGAAAGAAAAATAAAGGAGGAAAGAGAAATTTAGAAGAAAAATAAGGTTAGGAAAGAGAAATTTAGAAAGAAAAATAAGGAGGAAAGAGAAATTATATAAGGAGAAAAGCGAAACTTAGGATGAAAAATTTAGAAGGAACTAGAAGAAACTCCGTCGGAACTT
>SEYY01024752.1:80000-92500 GCA_009176605.1 Armadillidium nasatum | reverse complement strand
TTCGTTCCTACTATCAATTTTACTGTCGAAAAACTGCAAAATAATAATTTGTCATTTTTAGATGTTACATTAAATGTTTCAAACAAAGGTTTCGTAGAATTTAATGTATATAGAAAGGCAACTCATGTCAATTCGTATGTCCATTGGTTTAGTTCTCGTCTCATTCATCTTATATCAAAAAGGTATTGGACAGTATTGTTCTTTTTTTGGACAGTTTTTGCGCGCTTTGCGAATATGTAGCCCACGTTTTTTGGATTACGAACTGAACTTTATTAAGAAAAATTTCCTAATCTTGAAATATCCAATCTATATAATAAGAAGGGCATTAAGAGAGGCGAAGAGAAAGTTTTATGCTCCGAGGAAGAAAGAATCTTTAAATATGAAGAATGTTTTAGCTTATCCTGGTAATATGAACGATATTAAAGAGTTTAAAAGATATGTTCCTAAGGGCGTAAATTTAGTTCAATCTGTTCCCTGTACATTAAAAAAGATTCTGAAATCCATATTGAAAGAAAAAAAATGAAAATATGGGTGTTTATAAAATAAAATGTAGAAATTGTAATAAAATATATGTAGGAGAGACGACAGATTTTAAAAGACGCAAATATCAACATTCCTACATTCTTAGAATAAGATGATCAGAATTCAGCATTAACATATCACAGAGCTACTGAGAATCATCATATAAAAATGAGTGATTTTTCTTCAATTGCACTTGTTCTAGATAACATTTCAAGAAAATTATTGGAATCATTCATTATTAATAATACAAACAACATTAATAATAGCAGAGGAACCTTTTACTTGGACTCAATATCAAATTTTTTTAAAGATGTTCCGGCATTTGAAAAGATACTTTCGACAGCTTCGGATTAGTTTTTTGACATAGTTGCCAGATTTTTTTTTTCTCTGAATAGTTTGCTTCCTGCTCACTTGTTCTTCCACTCTCTTAAACGATTCGCTTGAAAAAGGAAGTCTGCTTATGGCTACGAAAGCTAGCGTTCAATTCTTTTAGTTTTTTAATTGTTTTAATTATTTATGTTTAAATTATTTATTATTTTAATTATTGTTTTTAAAATAGAATTTTATTTTATTTTGGATTTTTATAAATATATATATATATATATATATATATATATATATATATATATATATATATATATATATATATATATATATATATAATATATATATATATATATATATATATATATATATATATATATATATATATATATATATAATATAATATATATATATATATATATATATATATATATATATATATATATATATATATATATATATATATATATATATATATATATATATATATATATATATATATATATATATATATATATATATATATATATATATATATATATATATATATATATATATATATATATATATATATATATATATATATATATATATATATATTATATATATATATATATATATATATATATATATATATATATATATATATATATATATATATATATATATATATTATATATATATATATATATATATATATATATATATATATATATATATATATATATATATATATATATATATATATATATATATATATATATATATATATATATATATATATATATATATATATGCGAGAATTCTAAAACTTGCTGGATTCGGATTCGGATTCAATTCCTTTCATTTACAGTAAAATCAAATCTAAATGACGTTGTTCACTGAAATATAATATTTCAAGTAAGTTTATGTAATCATACATGTCACAAAATCATTGTTGTATCTAAGAAACAAAATTTAGTAAGTTATTATTCAATTCTACAAAAAATAAAAAATAAAAAAAATTTAAAAAAATAAAAAAAATAAAAAAAAACTTCAGTTGAAGGAAAAAGCCCCTTGGTTATGCGATCAGCACATTCTGAAGGATCTCTCCGGCGGAAGCAATAATCATTCCATTAGAAATCAAAAAAGTAAGATAGCAAGTTAGACCGACTTGCCACAAACGTTTCCGCTCAATAGTCGGGGTTCCCTCCAGAGAAAAACTTGTAGAAATTGAAGAGGATACAGAGATTAGAAGGTGATTAGAGGCACCCAGAGGAGGATACAGTTTTACAGCACAAAAGAAGGAATAAAAGTTAAGAAAAGGTTTAGAAAGGAATCTTCTCAAGGTCATTTGGGATAGAAATATGGAAGGTAAATTTACCTGTTATATTTTGAGGACTTGAAGAAAGTCTTACTTGTGATAAACATTGAAATTACCTAAACTGATGATTTCAGAGAATGGAAAATACAGAGAAAAACAGTGCTTTATTTTGACATTAAGATAGTCAATGAATTTAGGATAGTCTGTAGAGTTAGGAGAAAAATAAACAAAACTAATGATTATATATATATATATATATATATATATATATATATATATATATATATATATATATATATATATATATATATATATATATATATAATATATATATATATATATATATATATATATATATATATATTATATATATATATATATATATATATATATATATATATATATATATATATATATATATATATTATATATATATATATATATATATATATATATATATATATATATATATATATATATATATATATATATATATATATATATATATATATATATATATATATATATAATATATATATATATATTATATATATATATATATATATATATATATATATATATATATATATATATATATATATATATATATATATATATATATATATATATATATATATATATATATATATATATATATATATATATATATATATATATATATATATATATATATATATATATATATATATATATATATATATATATATATATATATATATATATATAATATATATATATATATATATATATATATATTATATATATATATATATATATATATATATATATATATATATATATATATATATATATATATATATATATATTATATATATATTATATATATATATACTTTATATATATATATATATATATATATATATATATATATATATATATATATATATATATATATATATTATATATATATATATATATATATATATAATATATAAAGTAATATTAATTTACGTACAGTATTATACTGCACATCTAATACATTTAATTAATAAACATTCAGCTATTAGAATTTGATTTAAATGAAAAGGAGAAAGGGATGCCAAATTTCAATTGCTTTTAATCTGTACAGGGCTCCTTCTTCAATTGTATATGAGTTGCTTGCTGTTTCCTGTTCTTATATATACTTTAATTTTTTTTATTTGATGAATTCAATTAAAGAAATATCAAGTGAATTTATTTCGTTAGTAGTATATACTACTTACGGCATTGCGGTGAGTATAGTGTTGTGGCTCTAGACATATCAAAAGCCTTCGATAGAGTCGGGCATAAAGCTTTGGTTTCTAAACTTCCCTCTATCGCCATCTATCCGTTTCTCTGGAATATCCTTTCTAGTCATTATATAAAAGTTGTTGTACCACAACTGAAACCATTGATCCTTTAAATTTATTTATTAATATTGATGTTCCTCAGGGATTTCTTCTATCTTCAACTTTTTTCCTGCTTTTCATTACTGGTCTTTTCTATACTGATTAATCGCTAATCCATTTCTATGCCGAAGACTCTACGTGGTTGTCAGTAATGCCTTAAAAACTTCAGTTTTTCCATCATTCAAGTCGACATAATATTCCAAACAATTATGATGTCTTCAAACACACACAACTCAAATACTTATATGTCCTTAATATTATTGGTGTTTCTTTTTCTCTTTTTTTCCTTTTTCTACTAATACTACCTCTTCTATTACATATATATATATATATATATATATATATATATATATATATATATATATTATATATATATATATATATATATATATATATATATATATATATATATATATATATATATATATATATATTATTAATATTATATATATATATAATATTATATATATATATATTATAATATATATATATATATTATATATATATATATATATATATATTGATATAAGAACAAGAGCTTATCTATGAGACGGACATTTAAATGCTCTGGTTTATTTAATAAAATTCCTCATTAAAATTTCATAATATAAATATTGATTCATTTTATTTGCATTTAGAAAAAATGAAAAAAAAAGCTTTAAAAAAAAGTCTCTGTATTTTTTATTATTTATCCTTTAATTCTCTTAAAATATTTCTTAATTAATATCTTAAAAGCTACATTTCCTACTACTGCTTCTACACCTACTATTTCTACTACTATTACTACTTCTATTACTACTTCTACTACTACTACTACCTCTACTCTTTCTACTACTATTACTGTTACTACTCTACTACTACTACTACTACTACTTCTACTATTACTTCAACTAATTCTACCTCTACTATTCCTACTATTATTACTACTACAACTATTGCTACCACTAATAATAAAAATAAAAACATAATAGTAATAATAACAATTTGTTAAAAACATTTGTTCGAATAAGTATGCATCAGTCTTAGCAGCAAAAAATAATTTTAATATATAAACGATCTTATGTAAGAAGATTTAAAAAAAAAAAAAGTTTAAAAAAAAAAAATTTTTCTCATTATTTTTATTCAAGTAAAATTTTTATTTTTTACTTATTTTTTACTTTATTTTTTGTCAGGTATTATGGATAACATAAATATTTTTTTATTTAATTATTATTATTATTATTATTATTATTATTATTATTATTATTATTATTATTATTATTATTATTATTATTATTATTATTATTATTATTATTATTATTATTATTATATTATTATGATTATTATTTATTATTATATTATATTTTTTTATTAATGTTTTTAGTTTAATTTTTACGAGTATTATGAATTTAACTTTTCCTTCTTCTTAACTGTTGAGACAATAGAAAATAAGTTCATATATATATATATATATATATATATATATATATATATATATATATATATATATATATATATATATATATATATATATATATATATATATATATATATATATATATAGATAGATATAGATATATATATTATATATATATATATATTAATATATATATATATATATATATATATATATATATATATATATATATATATATATATATATATATATATATATAATATATATATTATTACCTTACAAGAACAGAAATTAGGATACGGTCCACCCGGCACTTTCCTTTATTAATGATCCAATTTTCTTGCAGCTATAGAAGCAACTACTCCATCTGTTTATCTCTTTCTTGATTTTCCCAATTGTTCTTCCCCAAAACTTGCATTGTAAAGTATCGTGGGATATCTTCTACAATTCATTTGAAGCAGGTGTTTGAACTATATTAATTTCTCCATCTTAATGATTTATTTAAAATTCGATAAATTCCAGGCCCAGGCCCATCACCTTTCTGATGTCGTCAGTTCTTAAATGTCCCTTCTTTATAACTTCTCTAATCAGTCTCAGAATTCTCGTCTCCTCAGACTCCACCCTACTTGTACTTGTAGTCAACTTTCATGCATCAAGTTTGGTCTTAAAATAGCTGTGTAAATCAATGATTTTACCTTTCTAGGAATATGTTTGCCCTTCATAAGGGAATATAGTTGTCCTGTTTATATATCTATTGCTTTTTCTCTATATGAGTTTACCACAACATACTCGATGGCCAAATCTTTCACTTTCTTTAGTCTTATGTAGTTCACATCAATGGCAGCTTCCCCCAGTTGTCAATATACTCTCATCACCTACCCCTTGTAGTATGTAGTATTTATCCTCAATTTCCTATCTCTCTTTCCATAGATTCCATCTCTAACGAGACTGTGTAGACAGACTACTTCCAGAAACTCTTCCAGATGGCAGGAAAGGTCAAAGTCAAAAGTCATAGAATGATTAGTCTACCAATGTAAAATACTAGCCTGGAGAACTACATAAGGAAAATCCTAAGAACTTTTTACGTCTTCTTAGAATTAAACTGTGAGAGTCAGGAATCACATCCATAAATGAAATTACAATAGTAGGCAGGTGGAAAAAGAGAAGCAAAATAGGGTTGAAATCATCTAAACTAGAATTAGGAAAATAATTAAAAGCAAGAGATTCAGCTTTAGCAAGTGGTAAGACACTTGGAAAGTCTCGAAAATATTAATTACTTCAAAGAGAATGAAAGATGTACGATCGCAAGTCTGACCAGAAAGTATTGGCAGTTCCTTGACGGCATTAAATCCACTATCAGAAATCACCAATTTTCTTGCGATGTTGGGGAGACAGGGGGATTAAGGAAATTTTTTAGGGGTCATAATTAATAAACGCCGTTATTAAAATTTAATTATAAAAAATGCTTAATGTGTTCAATATGGTTCGCGTAATATATGGTCGAAAGATAAAGCATCGACAAAGCATTCCTGAGGGTACTCTTGTCTAAAGTCACAAGTAAGCTAGATATACAATATTTATAAGTGAGCTGCAAAGCTACAAAAGGAGCTAACCACTGGGCACTGGGATGCAATGTAATGTTCCAATAACTCTAGCACGGTTACTTTCAATGACGTGGAACTCATCTTATGGACTGCTACTAACTCATTATTATATATATATATATATATATATATATATATATATATATATATATATATTATATATATTATTATATATATTTTTTTTTTTTTTTTTTTTTTTTTTTTTTTTTTTTTTTTTTTTTTTTTTTTTTTTATATATATTTTATATATATATATATATATATATATATATATATATATATTATATATTATTAATATATATATATTATATATATATTATATAATAATATATATATATATATATATATATATATATATATTATATATATTATATTATATATATATATTATATATATATATATATATATATATATAATATAATATATATATATATATATATATATATATATATATATTATTATATATATATATAATTCTTGGCTAAATTTGGACCTATGGTTTGTACTGACCCCAACTATGATAAAACTCTCCATGAGCTCTAGGGTCCCAAAATGCACAATTAGAAGGTTAAAGGGACTCTCAATTCGTACCAACTCCAGAAAAGGAATACCCCATGATAAAAGTGCATAATGGTGGTTAACTTATCGCTGGTAGCTTTTAATGGATTATTAACTATATATGCCAATAGATACGACCAAGTACATCGTGACGCACGACCGTATACCTTTGTGGAAAACCACCAACAATGATGTATTTCATATTATATTTCTATCATATATTTGGAGGTAAAAAACCACCAAGTAAGTACTACTTCGCATGTCGATGGGAGGTAGTTCCCTGAAACTATAAGTAATGTCTAAGCTATCTTTGTGATTGCCGCTTTCTGATATATGATCTCGCATCATGGAGAGCACATCGAAGGAATTGATTGATATGCAGTTTGTATATGAAAGAGCGAATGGAAATTTAATTTGAATCGTTTGCTTCATGGGGAAACCTTCTCGACTCGACGCTATCCGGGGAAAGGGAATGCATGAAGTGATCCACTAACATTGCTGAACAATTTGGAACTAGCTCATGCACAATTTTAAGAATGCTACCATGCTTCGCGTGCGACAGTATGAAGTATTCCCGACCAGCATCTCTACATGTGCAGTGAGTACAGATCCTCAAATCACCACGGTAACAGTTTTGTCAGTGGTTTCTCCAACAGTGCAACGATCCACAGTTTAATTTCCTTTCCCATTTTACGGATAAATAAGTTTTGCAAGATTCAGTTGCGAATATCAACAATGAACACCAATGAACTAACGCCAATTCTCATGGCATGAAAGTTTCAATAAATGAAACAATTTTTTGTTAGTTAGTTTTGCATTATTAGTTTGGCAAACACATTATCAGGACGTACCTTTTGGACGATATTCCACTAACAGTTCTAAGTAACCTATGGTATATACTTTGCCACACTTTAGTTTGGTTGCCAGACAGTATCTTGGAGATACGTTTCCAAACTGAAGGATTGATAATGGTGGACAAATTCCTTGATATCAGAGTTAAGGAGAAAATCAAAAACCTGGTCAAGCGGAAGGCCACCACGGCGTGTGAAGGCATGTAAGTCATAGGAAGTTGGGAAAATAGATGAATGGAGTGTGTTCTAGACTTTACCAGCAAAATACATGTAAGACTGAGCATAGCGGTTAAGTCTGGGGTCAGATACGACCAAGATGAAAAGATGAAACTGTGTAGAAAGACGTACCACACGAGACCTTCTCAATGGGGGAGATATGCGACTGAAGAGTTCAGAAGAGCAGTGTTTATTGTAATATGGATAGTATAGAGAGAGTGACGCAACAATTCGAAGGGTAGAAAGTGACTGGAGATAATTAGTGAGAGCAGGAGAGTTGATAAGACGTAGAGCCCTAGACTCCACCTTTTCAAGAAGAGCTGTATGAGTGGAACCACCTCAAATGTGTGAGGCGTACTCCATATAGCAAGCAACACCCCTTTTAAGAGCAAGCAACTGGGGTTGGGTGAAGAAATTCTGAAGGTGCCTTAGAATACCTAACCTCTTAGAAGCTTGTTTAGAAAGATAAGTATTGTGATATTTCCAAGAAAGATCAAGAGAAATAGAAACACTAAGAATATTAAGTAGAGATGATTATTTGAGTTGAGTCTTTTCCAAGGAGATATCATAATTTTGTTGAAGATTGTGTCGAGTAGAGAGATGGAGGAATTGAGTTTTGGTTGCATTGCACCAATTTGAAATAAGAGATACACCAGAGGTCAGTTGCTCCAAGGCTACCTTTCTTAAGTCTATTAACCGATGTTGGGAGCGGCGCTTTTCAAATTGAAAGGAGTAATGAAGGGTGGAATCATTAGTGTAGGAGTGTATAAAAGATGAAGTAACAGAGAGAAGGTCATTAATAAAAAGCAGAAAAGTGTTGGTGATAGGACAGATCCTTGAGGAACATCACTATTAATAGATTTAAAGAGAAAAGGATAGATTCCGAAGGAGGAAAGTTTGGAATCAAAGCTTTGTGCCAGTTGATATGTCCAGCACGACAGCAAAAGATTAACCGAAATGCCGAAGAGCGGAAGACCAAGAGCCAGAGATGAAGGGAAAGAAGACTGAAGAGGTTTTGTAGGCGCAAAAGACAAAAGACAAAAATCCCAAGATTCCACCTTTTTAAGGAGAGTGTAGCATATTCCATACTGAAGTGAGAAACACCTCTATAGATCAAGCAACTAAGGTGACGTGAAGAAATTATGAAGGCACCTAAGAACTCTCAGTCACATAGAAACTTGTTTGGAAAGAATTTATTTTGTTCTTACAAAGAAAAATCACGAGAAAAAGAAAAACGCCAAGAAAACTAAGGATAGACGAAAGTATGTTGTGCTTTCGAAGATGTCATAGTTGTGTGGAAAATTTTGACAAGTAAAGAGATGAAGGAGCTGTGGTTTTGAGGCATCGAAAACAACTATGTTTTCTCATACTCAATTGGAAATTCAAGAAAGATGAGAGATCAGCTGATCCAAGGCAACATTGCCAGTATAAGATACTTGCGGTCATCTAAGATCTTTTAAAATTAAAGTTGTGAAGGTTAAGTACTACAGAGAGAATATCACTAATGAAAAATTTAAAGGAATTTTGGATATGACAGAACTCTGAAGAGCAAAACTTTTAATAGATTTAATTAAAAGATTAGTGACCTACTGCTACAACAAATACTATTTAACTACTAGAAAGGAAATCACATAGAAATAAAGATGCAAAAAGTAGAAAGTTTAGAAATTAATCCTTCGTGCCATTCTCTGTCAATATTTTCAGTACTACATCAAATAATTCACCGACATGCTGAGGATCAGACAAATAGTCTGAAAGATGACAAAGATGATAAAGATGATTACCATTAGAACTGTACTGGTGATCTGAGATATAAAATTATAATAATTTAAATCTTTTCAAATTTTCCCATTAATTAAGGGTAAAATTGAAAACTTAAAAAAGAACAGAGATTAAAGACGTAGGTTTATAGTTAGAGGGTTGAGAGAGACTCTCATTTTCAGCACAGGCTGAATGAGCGCACATTTCCAGCAAGAAGGGGAGGCCGAATTATGAAGACAGACACACAGCTTATCAAAGTGCAAATTCTGGTTCTGGGAACCACAGGAGTGATACCATCAGAACCAGTCACCTCCTAGTGTTAAGCTCGGAGAGAGCAGAAATGGCATCTTCAGATGAAATTACAATGTAAGGGTTAGAGGAAGAATAGCTCTGGAATCGCCTAAGGTGGAATTAGAGGCAAATGTTTAAGCGACAAGTTCAAATTACGTTGTCGGAAAATACTAGAGAAGGAAAAGAGAAAGAAGTAAGATTTAACATTTTTAGCAAAATTCTGGAAACTGTGTGAGGATGAAGAACCAGAAAGACTAATGTATTTTCTAAGAAGGAAAGAATTTTTAGTGTTGCCGAAATAGATTTAATTAACAAGTTTCAGAGATGAAATATACTTTAAATTAAATTATCATTTGAAGGGAAAACAAAGAAGTACTGTTGTAAGTCTTATTAGTATGTGACACCGATGCCCAAAATGCTTCCTCGCAGTAAGAGAGGATTCAGGGAAAAGTGATAGGAGAAACCAAGAAGTGAAAAAATTTGAAAATATAAAAAGGATTAGAAGTTAAGGAAAGATTTGGAACGTTGGGTTTGATCATCTTAAAGGAAGAATGGACAAGATTAGTAAGCTATAACATCTACTCAAAGCTATTTTATATAAGGAAGTGGAAGGCAACTCACCGGCTGTATCTTGAGAACTAGAAGAAAGCCTTTGGCTGTGGTGATCATTGAAATCACCTAAATTGATAATTTCTGAGAAAGAAGATGAAAAGAAAATATGCTGTAGTTTTGAATTTAGTTAATCGAAGAACTTAGGATAGTCAGTAGAGCTAGGAGATAAATAAAAAAAAAAAAACAGGTGAATTTAGTCTTTGAATGACAAGAGAACCTAAGATACAAGGTGGAAAATTCGGAAGTCACTAAATTAACACGAGAAAAGAAAACATCGTTGTTCAAATATGCGAGACTTCTACTTCTCATCCTCAACCTTTTCTTCAGAAATCATCTCGCCTACAAAAATTGCAAGAATTTGCATCAAATGTCCCATCCTGAAATCAAAGGATCTCTACGATTAATAAAGGCGAGAAATTTTTGGCCTTGCATGTGTCATGACATTAGACGTTTTGTTCGCACTTGTGGCAGTGTCAACTTTCAAAGGTTCATCTTCACACCAAGCAACTAATTACTCCAGTCAATATTCTTTCTTCAAGCTTTGAAACAGTCACATAGACTTCGTTGGCCCATTTCCTCATGCAACGTGGATCTTCATCTCCAGTTTTTCGTTATCTACTTATCTGCATCGACCGAAACACGAAGCGGACAGAGGCATTCCCTGTTACAAACACTACTGCTAAATCAGTAGCTTACGCCCTCATGCAGTGGGTTTCAAGATTTGGCATTCCACTTTAAGTAATTTCAGACCGAGGACTTCAGTTTGAGAACGAATTCTTCACTGAATTGTCTCACATAATAGGATTCCACTGCCTTCGAACTTCAGCTTACCATCTTGAGGTGAGCTCTCAAATAGAAAATTTTCATTGATCTCTCAATTCTGCACTTATAGCCAGAAAAGAAATTTGTTTGCTATCTTTACCCATCCTCCTCCTCAGTCTTCGATGCATTTCAAATAACTCCGGTTATTCAGCTTTTGAAGCCATCCACTGAAAAAAAGCTCTGTATCCTATTTACCTCCTTCATTCCTCACCTAGCAACAAGCAAAATTTGGACAACTTCATGAAAAAATTCATAGCACATATAAAGAATTGGACTTCAGAGATCTTCCAATTTTTCATCCTTCTCAGAATAGTTCATATGTGCCCAAGGAACTCCAAACCTGTTCTCATGTTTTTGTAAGAGCGGACCGCATCCGAAAATCATTAGAGGCTCCTTACAATAGCCCTTTCAAAGTCTTACAATGTACGGATCACTGTTTCAAGATCGAACTTCGAGGTAGCCGAATTGATGTCGTTTCCATTGGTAGAATGAAACCAGCTATCATGAATACTCCATCCAGATCTTCTTCAGAAACACCTGATATTCCTATCCTTGATGTACCTGATGTTTCGACGACAACGAGACCTCTACTTCCAGCGGTTCTTACTAAGAGAAGAAACCCCCTTCAAAGAGTGCATTTCCAAAAGGATGTTCACTCCGTGTCTCGGAGGGTATGTAATATATAGTGAAGCTACCCTGAAAAAAATGCTTCCTTTGATATATAGGGAAATTATCCCGAAAATAAATAATTTTAAGTGTCAGCTAATATAAATAAAAGTGATAAATAGGCAAATAAGGCAAATTTAGAAATTAATTATGTGTTTAAATAAAA
>SEYY01024752.1:67500-75000 GCA_009176605.1 Armadillidium nasatum | reverse complement strand
TTTCAGTTTTCTCCCTATTCTGCATTTGATGGCAAAAAATTTGTTGGACCCTGTATAGAAATTTTCGATGTAATTATGAAAAAGTTAGGCTTATGGTAAGTACAATTGAAAATAGGGCTTGCTATATTTTAGAACTAGGAAGAAAAATTCTATTATATCTCACTTAAAGAGATATCAATTTGATATTGTTTTCAATAAAAAAAAAAATTTAAAAAATTGTATTTTAAAATGCTTTTTGACCTATCAACCAAAACAACCTGATGACGTAATTTCTGTGATTTTATCAAGTGCGTCATCAGGTTGTTTTGGTTGATAGGTCAAAAAGAATTTAAAAGAAACTATCAATGTGTAAAAAAAAAAAAAAAAAAAAAAAAAAAAATTAAATTAGGGATCACAGATGACAATAATAGGAATTATATTATATTTATCATTAAACTGCATCTTTTTTAATCAATGTCATTTCTGTAATTAGAATAATACAAAATATATTAATAAATTAAAAACAAAATACTTATTTCAATAATTATTTTTAATTATAAAAAATAGGATTTTAGCTAATAACCCTAATGGAAAATGAAAATATTTTTCCTGTTTGTTTTTTTTTTTTTTTAATTAAATGCCTTGAAATTAAAAGCATATTTACCATTGTACGGTGACTGTACATCCGGTATGAAAAAACTGTGCTAAATGTTTATACAATAAAATTATATAATTTGAATTTATTTCAATAATTTTCAATTTTATAAATTTTTTGACAATTTTATTCAGTTACAAATATGTGAGACCGACACCAAGATTTTTTGGGCGTTTATACCCAAATGGCACCTGGACTGGACTCGTTGGCCTGGGTCAAAGAGAGGTGAGCTTTCATTATTATTATTATCATTTCTTTTTATTCTTCCTATTATTATTTTCAAAATTATAGTTCATGACTGCATTAAAAGATAATACATAATGTACTATAGTGTCTAATGTCAAACCTGTATTTCCAGAGTTTCTGCATAAATTTAATATATTTACACCTTGAATCACAAGGCAGACCAACATCCCCATTTCCATCCAAAATAATAATGCCTACATCAAACCCCTTGTTGAAAATTCGCACCCATCCAAACGCAATCAGTATCAGGCTTCACATACATATCCGAAATCATCTAAACTATTTTACCAGGCACCATATTCTCATATCGAATAATAGTTTTTAGCATCTCTCTTCCCTTTTATTATTAATTTCCTCTTCAATAGGAAGTCGAACTCATCGTCTGTCCGATTGGAACGTCGTACGACAGATACCAAGTAATCGATTACTCCACTTACACCGTCATAACAGATTATTCTATTATTTATCCAAGACCAGTTCTCAAGCCGAATATATCTGGATTTCTTATGCCCTTCTCTTATCAGGTGCTTCATATATATATATATATATATATATATATATATATATATATATATATATATATATATATATATATATATATATATATATATATATATATATATATATATATATATATATATATATATATATATATATATATATATATATATATATATATATATATATATATATATATATATATATATATATATATATATATATATATATATATATATATATATATATATATATATATATATATATATATATATATATATATATATCCTCACGTTCTTAGTAAATTTCTGGTTGATTTTTCAGAGCAATTTCTTATCACTTATATAATCTAATGATAGATCTTAAAATGTTCATAAGATAACATTTTTCTCTTTATCATGAATGAACTTTTAATTGTTTACTTTGTACCAGTGTATTAATTTATGAATGAAATGAACAAAATACTGTAAAATAAAATAAATGATAAATTTGAGGAGAATTTGTTTTAAGCAACTACTTTCATTACATATTTACGAGTATATATTATTTTGAAAATCGATCCTATTTTATTTTTACATATTGACACACTGTCTATTGTCATGTTGTTCGGTAGAATTGCTTGTAAAACTGATCTACAAGGTTGGGATAATAAAAATCAAATTATATAAATCGGTTGATTTTTTAAGTGATTTTTTTAAATAAATTTTTAAAATAATAATAAAAAAAAAAAATAGCATCGCTGTCTTCATATTTTTAAGATGGTTGATTGGTTGATTCGAGAAAGACAAGATAATGAATAAAAAAACACAAAAATAAGATAAAAAAAAATCAGGAGAGTGAAACAAAACAATATATGACATAAAAAAATAAAAATAAAATAAAGACGATAATAATAAAGCAATACAGATAATAATAGTGCAAATATGAAGAAAATAATAATGATAATGATAATAATAATAATAACAATAACAATAATTATAATAATAATAATAATAAGAATAATAATAAAAATAATAATAATAATAGTAATAATCATGATGATTATAATAATAATAATAATAATAATAATAATAATAATAATAATAATAATAATAATAATAATAATAATAATAATAAGAATAAGAATAATAAGAAAGATAGCAATAATAAAAAATTACAAATAATAAAAACAAAGGTTATGATAACAAAAGTAATAATTATAATAATAATAATAATAATAATAATAATAATAATAATAATAATAATAATAATAATAATAATAATCTTTCATCTTAAATCTGTATTTATTTTTTCAGTTGCAAATTTACATATACAAATATAGTGTAATTTACTTGTTTTGATATTAAACTGAAATGGGCTTCTAGGGAGACGAATCGTCCTTTGAGCCCATTAAAATTATAAATAATAACATACATAATATAATATTCCAAATTTTGAATATTGTAAATTTTATAATAATTTATTTATTTATTTAAAATTTTTTTTTTTTTTTATCTCCTCCGGTGGGCAAAAGCCAGATGCCTACCAAATTCCACCGGAGTTGGGAAAGATCTAACCTGGTCGATGGTGGCCGACGTGTCCACATACACGGCGTTTGAAAGTGTGCAAGTCAAAAGAAGTTTGGAAAACAGATAAAGGGAGTGTGTTCCAGACTTTACCAGTAGAGTATGTGAGCATTATAATACTGAAATAACTGTAAGTTAATAATTATTACAGCGATAAGAATAATAATAATAATAATAATAATAATAATAATAATAATAATAATAATAATAATAATAATAATAATAATAATAATAATAATAATAATAATGGCAATAAAAATAAAAATAAATAATAATGATAATCTTTATCTTTAATCTTTATTCATTTTTCCAGTTACAAATTTACATTTACAAATATCGTGTACTTTACATGTTTGGATACTAAACTGAAATGGGCTTCTGGGAGACGAAATCGTCCTTTGAGCCCATTAAATTTATACATGATACAATACATTACATAATATTCCAAGTTTTGAATACTGTAAATTTTATAACAAGTAATTTTAACATAATTTGATGGTAGTAATCTTAACCTAAACTATAATAATAATAATAATAATAATAATAATAATAATAATAATAATAATAATAAATAATAATAATAATAATAATAATAATTCACAATTCACAAATCTTTATTCAATTAATGGTACATTAACAGGCTTAAAGTTTAAAAGTAGGTCCTACGCTACTAAATTCAATAATAATCTTAATAATAATAATGTGACTGCCCAATTCTCTGTAAATGGGCTGCTAGGGGAAAACACTGTGGTTTCCTTTGAGCCCTAGTGTTTAAGACATATAAATATGTATAAAAATATATAAATAATTTTAATTTATTTAATAATTACAAGTTATGATAGGTTACTTCTAGAGTAACAAAAGTATTGATCATGCAAGCATCAAAAACAAAGTCGTTACTTATGAAGTTTGCTACAATAATTCTAGTAATAATAATAACAATGCTGATATTTATTTCAAATATTGTAACAATAATAATAATAATAATAATAATAATAATAATAATAATAATAATAATAATAATAATAATAATAATAATGGTAACTATAATGATAACCAGTTTCGGTAATACAACAGTGATAAATATAGTGATAATAATAGTTATGATGATAATAGTAATAATAAAAACAAGTTGTAATATAATATTTAGAATAAAATTTTCAATAACAATAATAAGAAGAATAATAATAAAAAAACAATGTCAGCAACGATGTGTACATAGTAATAATAATAATCGTATTGATGATTGCAGTAATGGAATTAATATTCTTGAATGCTATAGATTATCTGATTTAATAATATTAAGAATAGAGATAATAATCCTAGTAGTAAAAATATTAATGGTTAAAATAATAACAAGTATTGTAATAATGCTAATAATAATAATAATAATAATAATAATAATAATAATAATAATAATAATAATAATAATAATAATTAGCAATAATAGTAATAATAATAAAAATAAAAATAAAAAAAAAAAAAAAAAAAAATAAAAAAAAAAAAAAAAAAATTAAAATAAAATAATATAATAATAATAATAATAATAATAATAATAATAATAATAATAATAAAAATAATAATACATAATAACAATAATAAAACAATACTAATAATAATAATAATAATAATAATAATAATAATAATAATAATAATAATAATAATAAATAATAATAATAATAATAATAATAATAATAATAATAATAATAATAATAATAATAATATAATAATAAATAATAATAATATAATAATAATAATAATAATAATAATAATAATAATAATAATAATAATAATAATAATAATTAATAAAAATTACTAACAATAATAAATTCAGTAATAATATTAATATTAATTTCAAAAATGATAATGACAAAAATTATAATAATATGAGTCGTAATAATACTAATAAAATAGTAATATCAAAATTTGCGAATTTGAGTTAGTGTGTATCTAAGTGGCTAGTTCGGGTACATAAGTATTTTGATAGTAAGTGATTTTTGACATGTTTCGAAATGTGGGAAGTGTTACTAATTCTTGAGTGATTTTTGGAAGATCATTCCATTTTTCAATGCCATTGTATGATTATAGCTCTCCGAGATTTCATTTGTGTGTTTTACTTGGTGTGTGTGAGTGTGTGCTGCGCAGATTTGTTCTTCTCACATTTTGGTTATGCATTACTAAATTTGTCAGTAATTTATTTGACATTCCGTTTTTGATTTTTAAAATTTGAGTAGTCATTGTAAGAATGAGCATATCTTGTAGTTTGAGTATAGATAATTGTGGTCTTGTGTGTTCATAGTAATTGCATGATCCAGATAATATGCGAATTATTTTTTTATGTAATTTTATTAATGGCTGTAGCAGATATACACTTGTACATCCTCATACTGGTATATTATATGGTAGATAAGAGTAAACAAGGCTGTAATATAGTTTTTTTTGTACATATTTTGGAATAACGTTCTTATCGTTAGGAATGCATGATTAGCATATGCAAGTTTGCTAATAAGACTATTTATGTGGTTTTTGAAGGAAAGTTTCTCATTGAAACTAACTCATAATAGTTTTGCAGATGTAGTTCTATTTATGGTTGTATCTCTTATCATGACATTTAGCTTGATAGGAGTTTAAATGTTTGTCATTATTAAGTATTGTGTTTTTTGTAGGTTAAGAGAAAGCTTGATTGCCTCTACCCATGTTACAATATTTTTTAATATATTATTTACTTTTGTGTTTAATGTATCTTTATTACGGTCTGTTATTAGAATTGTGGAATCATCAGTGTATTGTGAATGTAAAGAATTATGACAGTTTTGGAAGTGATTAGTGTATATGTTATAGAATAGTGGACCGTAAATAGATCCCTGAGGCACTCCTTGAGAAATTGAAGAGAGAGTGGATGAGACATCTCCTAACTTCACGTATTGTGTTCTACCAGATAAATGTGACTGGAACCAGTTTATGGAGTCTTTTGAAACGTCAAGCCTATCCAATTTTTGTTGGAGTTAGTTGCGTGGAATGACATCAAATGCCTTTGAAAAGTCTAATAGTAATAGTATGCATGTTTGTTTATCGTTTAGTGCTCTGTATATATTTTCAGTAAGGAGAGTTAGGGCAACTTCTGTACTATGATTTTTTTGTAAATCCAAACTGAATCTGTGAAAGGAATTCATCTTCGTAGAAGAAATTTGTAAGTTGTGTATATACCAATTTCTCGAGTAATTTACCAATGTATGCAGGGTAAAGATTGAACGGAAGTTATTATGAACTGAAGTGTCTACAAATTAAGAACAGGCGTAATTCTTGCTATTTTCAGTTCTTTTGAAAAGTGGCCTAATTCAAGTGAAGAGTTGTAAAGGATCGATAGCATTGGTGAGATTTCGTTTATACAGTATTTGTAAATCCAGTTTGGAAACACTTTGAATGTCAGAGTTTTTGTTTTTCAAACTATTTATTGCACATTTGACTCCGGAACATTGTGAGTTTCTAGGTAATCAATTAAAGGCACATTTGTTCAGGAAATCTACTGCTATTTTAGCTCCTATTGTTGCAAAGTATAATTCAGTTCATTGACAATGAGTTGCTTATCGGTCCCTTTAATTTTTATTTCTGGAATTATAACTTCATTATTTTTGTGACGGTTTAAGATGTTATTTATCAATCCCCAAGTTGATTGGGCACCGTTTGTAGTTTATTTAAATTTGTATTCGAAATAGTTAGTTTTAAATTTTTTTATTAAGTTTTTCAATAATGAAAAAATATGTGATGAATGTTTGCATTGGTATGATGCTTCTCTTAACACTTTTATAGAGTTTGTGTTTTTGCTTTATTGAGTTTAACAACGTTAACTACTTTTGCAGTAGATGGTGTTTCTAGCATTAATACGCAAGGGTAGTGGTCTGAAATATCTGAGTACAATGATCATATATGGTCGATTATTATTATTTGATGTGCATTTGGCCTTGTGATGCATGTTATGTAATTTAAAAGCCAAATGCCCATTTGATGTTAAAGTCCCCAGCTATTAGTGAGATTCCATTTTTCAGGGCGGTACTGCAGATTTCGTCGAGTGTCTTCACAAAATTTGTTTTACTTCCTTGTGGTGGTTGGTATATTCTTAATAAGTTAATTTTCTTGGTTCCTTCATTGAAGGTCTATGACTTTATTAACAATTGATAGTGTTACTTTTGCTTTAAGGCTTTTTTTTAATGCATACCAATATTCCACAACCTCTTTTTTTTCTTTGCGGTAAACACTGAAGAGGTTGCAAGATCAAACAGATCTTTAATCTCAGGTCTGTCTCCGTAAGCACTATACAAGAGAAGTCAAAACTAAAGGTAGAGAGAAGTCTTCATGGTGTTTCGGAAAACTCCTAGTGTTGAGACACATTAATTTGAAACACTCTGAGCCTTTATATAGATTGTTTAATTCATTGGGTAGGAGGATTGGACATATTTTATCATTGAAGCTAATAGACATAGTGTAACGTCGAGATTTCTAGATACATGTATAAAATGTACAAAGATGATGTGTGTTAGGTTTGTGGAGAGTGTGTTT
>SEYY01024752.1:45000-52500 GCA_009176605.1 Armadillidium nasatum | reverse complement strand
CTCTCTCTCTCTCTCTCTCTCTCTCTCTCTCTCTCTCTCTCTCTCTCTCTCTCTCTCCTCCATCCTCTTCACGTGACCAAACCATCTCAACTAGTTTCTTTCAAAGCATTCCAAAATTGATTGCACTCCGAGTTCCTCCATCATCAGTTTACACCTCATCCTATCTCTCAGCAATACTCACTTGATGACTATGAGTATTCTTATTTTCGCGGCTTCAATTCTGCTCTTAATTACTGTATTCATTGTCCAACATTCCGAACCTTTCAACATTATAGAGAATAAGAGGAGTATAAATTCAAAAGTACCAGGGGGAAATCTGTGGAAAACATTCATCTTAGAAATGGATTCAACATATTGGAAATTTCTTCACTTTCAAATCTTCGACTTTTTCTGTTAGCCACTTTTCTGTTCAGGTCTTCAAGGTTCTCAAAATATTTGTCCTTCCTTCGGTAAAAGAGATGTTTTAGACATATTTTTTTGCTGCAAACTGGTAAGACTTCTGGTTCACTCTTATTTCTTTGATTTCCTCTGATTTATTTCTGCTTCAGGGGAAGGAATATCGCAGAGTACGCAAACTTGCATAACGAGGTGATTATCTCTGGCATGGAGGAATATGTTTTACTTTCATTTCATTCAAAGAATTAATAAATCAATAACTTTTTCTGGTGCTGTACGTCTCAGCCACGTCTTCAGTCACCTTCAACTTCTGGTGATATGACTGATTTAATTTTGTTCTAGAATCATGTGAAATCTCTTTTCCACAGTACCAAAAATTATTTTTTCAGTTGATAATTATATAATCTTTCTGAGCCCTCTTTACACCGTTTTTTTTTATTCCTGAACTTAACTAAAAGTGATAACGCAATCTTTGCTTCCTCCTTTTTTACTTCTTGTTTCTTATAATGTTTCCAAAGCTGTCTTACTTTTTGATAAAACTGAACAAAATTTTCACCTAATTCTATTTTCGAAATTTCTCCTTCTCCATGTTACTCCATCTCATTTACGCCTAACATTGTACTATCTTCTGAAGTTGTAATCTCTCTCTCTCTCTCTGAGCTTACTTCTAAGAGGGCACACCTTTTTTGCCTCTGAACTTGCATCTTGCTACTGAATATTGTTTTGTATCAATCTAACAACAAATTTTCCTTTTAGCAAGAAGCTTTTCTTGTCAATATTTCACTTCTGTATTCTTTATCTCGTTCTCTCTACAATCTTATCTCAGATATTCTTTGCTAACTGCTATTTTGGACAACTACTATTCAAACTTTAAATCTACTAATCGTTATGGTCTGTATTGTTAGCACCTACTTTTCCTTTTAATGAATTTCTTAGTGTCACTTCATTACGTTTGATTTCCATTTCGAAAAGCAACCTGCACAGATGTAAATTGCCGATGATAGGAAGCTGACCAAATTATTTCAAATTGGAGCAGGAAATACAAAGTTTTTCCGCGAATCAAAAACTCAATTTCTTCATATTTCTTTTCGACAAAATCTTTTACATAATTCTGACCTATTTATGTTCTTGTTTTTCGTGCTTTCTTTTTTCGTAATCTTTTTTGGAAGGATCACATTTTCTCTCACTTTCACAAGGTTAGGCATCCTGTAGAACCTTCAAAATATTTTCACCCAGCCCACTCTTTTGCACTGTACATAAACGTCGTCGGTCATTGGTTGGAGTACAATTAGATATCTGGGTGGTTCCTCCAATAAAGCTTTTCTTTATATGGTGAATCATAGGACTTTTCGTACTACCAAATCTTTTATTCTCACTGATTCACTTCAATGATTTTTCACCTGACTAACTTTTGCATCACACTTGCAAGTCCAAGAAAGTTGGGAAAGTAAATAAAGGCTTTACCAGTAGAGTACGTGTATGATTGAACGTGGCTGTTAAATTTGTGGTCAGAGAGTTGGACAGACAAAGAATGAAACTGTGCAGAAATGCATTTTGCAAGCACCCTTCTCAGTGGAGAATGCATGAGACTGGAGTGTTTAGAAAAGCAGTGTACTTTTTAATTGTGACTGTATAGAGAGAGTGGTCCAACAGTTTTACGGGCATAAAGAGATTGAAAATTGTGAGAGCGAAACAATTGAAAAAATAAAAGTCCGGGACATTAAATTCAAGGAGAACCGTAAGAGTGAAATCATACTCCGTGCACTGGCGAATGATACTCACATCTAGAGTAAGTAACTGCGGTGGCGTAATGAAATTTTGAAAGTACTTCAGAATACCCAACCACTTAAAAGCTTGTTAGGAATGAGAAGTAAAGTGATCCTTCCAAGAAAGATCACGAGAAAAAACACTGATAATATTAGGAAAAGTCAAAGGTTTGAGTTGTGTGTTTTCGAAGATGCAATAGTTGTTTTTGGATGTTTCTCTTTTGTAGAAAGATCGATCAACAGAGTTTTTGAGGCATTGAAAACAACCATGCTTTATCTACTCCAATTAAAATTGCAAGAAAGATTAGCTGCTTCAAGACCATCCGCCCTAGCATTAATTACTGTTGTGTGGGACGCCTTTCAATATAAAAGGAGTGATGTAGAGTGGAGTCGTTGCATGGCATAGGAGTGGATTGGTGATGAGGTAATAGGGAGGTTATTAATGAAAATAGAAAGAGAGTCTCAGATATAATGGATTCCCCGAGGAACTTCGCTATTTATTGATTTAAAGGATGAACGATGAAAATCTACAACAGTATCTAAAGAACTACCGAAAAGGAAATCAGAGGGAGGAATAGATTCCGAAAGAGGGAAGTTTATAAGAAATTAAAACTTTCCGCCAGACTCTGTCGAAGGTTTTCGATATGTCTAGCTTCACAGAAAAAAAATCTCCGAAATACAGAATAGTAGAGGACCATGAGTAAGAGTAAGAGAAGAAAGTTCCAGTGTAGACTTTCTAACTTAAGTTATACTGCCGATCAGAGATAAGATTAGAATAACTGAGTTGTTTCCAAATCTTTCTGTTAAGAATAGAAAATAAAGAATGGAGGTTTAAAAAAATAAAACGTTAGTTTGAGGGTTGAGAGGGATTTCCTCTTTTCTTCTCCGATTGACTGAGCGTACGTTTCAGCAGCAAGATGGAAATGTCAAAGTAGAAATACTAAGACGAAAGTTTACTAAGGCAAAGTGTAAACTTGGAAAAACAAATTTTGAGAACCACGGGAACGATACCATCAGGATCATTTTAGTTCTTGGTAGGGACCGACCGGGGTTGGAATTTTGCCGGGGCCGGGGCCGGGGCCGGGGTTGCCTAAAATTTGTAAAGAGGTCCAAAGCACTGAAATTTTAGGTTAAAAAACTTAGATATAAATTTAATTGAGGTTTATTTAATTATAAGAAAGGCGTAGAATAGCCAGCATTCACTTAAATTAATGATTATATGCATTTTCTCCGAAAAAAATTTCAGAAAATTACAGATTTTGTATAATAAAAAGTGCAAAATTTAAAAAATATATTTTTTTTTGATTCATAATAGTGATTCAACAACTTTACATATAAGACCCTAAGGTAAAGTTTGAAAAAATGTAAGATATAAAATTATCAATATAACCTATATTTATCCATATCGTTATATTATTGCTATGTATCAAACTTGTATCAACTAGCTACATTATTTCAAAATTATTTTGTTTATACTTTCAATCAATATAGTTAAAAGATCAGCTTCAGCTGAAATACTGTACAATGTTTCAGGATAGGCTCGAAATAGCTAAATGTAACATCTGCAGTCAGGAAATTAAGAAGAGGACCTCCGGGTGCTACAAGTAAAAAAAATTCAATCAAATCTTAATGGAGGCATCTAAAATCAAAACACAAAGATGAACATTCACTAGCAGAAAAGGAGAGGTCAAAAGAAACAGAAAAAAAAAAGAGAAAATTTTAAAAAAGCAAGAAGAAAAATCTAAATTTTCTTATATTTTGTTTGAATTTTCTTTTTATTATTTGACTGATTGAGCTGAAATTTTCAGGGTATATGCATTTTTCCCGAAGTTCTGAGTTGATTTCGAGCATTTTTCCTGAGTCTATAACGGTTTGAAAGTTATTTGGACCCAAAGTTGAAAAAAATGAATAGCGGGGTCAAACCACTGGTCCACATGAGCTGAAAATTTAACTGAATAATCTTAGCCCCAATTTCTTGCATTGGTGAGAACAGATTTTTGATGTCACATCTAGAGAAAAAGTTATAAGCACTTGAAATTTTTTTTTATTTAAATCGTACCCTTCCGGAGGAAAATATTATTTAAAAAACATGCTACCTATTAATTTCTTTATTTTTGGATATTGTTTAGAGGAGGGACAGGGCTACAATTTTTATTTAGTGCATTATTAAATGGTTTTTGTTTGATGCTAGATATAGCCTCTCAAACTTTGAAAATTTTTGAAATTTGGTCAAAAATGGACCTTTTTTGAGAGGCTGTATCTCGAAACCAACGAATCGCATCGAATAAAGTATAAAGAAGAATTTGTGGCCCCATTCTTTCTCTATGCACCCACCAAAAATAAGAAATGCTATAGTTGTAGTTTTGTTTTTTTTTTTTTTTTTTAAAAAAAAAAAAATTTTTTTTTTCGATAGTTCAGTTTTGATCTTATAACATTTTTTCTATAACTCTGAGAACAAATGTCTGTTACAAGTTTTTGTTGCCAATAGAATTCTGAATATACATTCGAAATTTCAGGTCATTCCAAAAAGTGGTTTAGTTCCGCCATTCCTTTGAAAAGGGTCAAATTTCCAACAAAATAAATAAAAAACTTTTAAGCAGTTATAGACTCAGAAAACGCTAGAATTGACTTTTTTTCATCAGGAAAAAAGCTATATACACAGAAAATTTCAGGAGAATCGGCTGAAAATTAAAAAAAAATTGAAATTGGATTGTCCCCTCAAGTATAATTTGCCATTTTAACCCCGGCAGGCAAACCCCCGTTTTACCTGATTTTTAGCCGGGGCCGGGGCCGGGACCCCGGTCGGTTCATACTTCTTGGTGTTAGCTCAGAAAGGGTAGGAATTACATCTTTAGAACAAATTACAATATTAAGGATAAATGAGCTGGAGTGGTTAGAGAAGGACGAATTCTCCTGCTAATTTGGAATTAGAGACAAAAGTTTAAGTGAAGGATTCTACTTTAGCAGAATGCAAAGCGACAGTTGTTTTGTCAGAAGACACTAGAGGAGGAAAGAGGAAGATGCAAAGATAGGGTTATTTTTTATTTTTTATTTTTTTTTATTTTTTGAAAATGCCTGAAAGGACGAGAGGAAGAATTACCTGAAAGATTTTTGCCTTTTCTGTGACAAAAGAATTTTTAGTGCTATACAGAAAAATATATTTGCACGATTCCGGGATGAAATACAAGTATCTTGAATTTCTGGAGTCTGAAAATTATAATAAGGCAACATTATTGAGACGAATAACACAATGTTAGTTATAGAAAAATATGGAATGCGAGCCACAATGCCAGAGAAAGTCACCTCATTGCGCACGTATATAAAACAATTGTCTTTGGCTGAAAATTTCTGAAAAAAGACAGTAAGAGGAACAGAAAACTGTTTTCTGTCGGAACGATCAAGTTTCATTTAAGATCAAGATGTGAAGTCTAGAAAAGAGAGGTGGTGTTCATCAGCGTAGAAATTAAAAGTACGTGAATATTTTAGAAATTACTGAAGAATGAAGACCATGCACCAGAGGAAGTTTAATTCGACATGCGTCGAAGTTTTTCATGGCACCAGCCCTAGGTTATCGATTCCCAAGTGAAGATGAGAAGGGCGAGTGAGGGGCTAATTTTGGAAGCCGCCACTCTTGGTTTCACCTTGGCTATTTGAGAAGATTCCAAAGGAGAGCCTACTCCAGTGTAAGAAGAATGTGGAGATGAGCGTGATAGGGGGAAAACCATTGGGAATTGAGTGGAATAAGATGTACCCTAGCACTCCCTATTTGCCAATATTAAGGAGGACAGAAAATTTCAATTGTGCGATGTATATATATATATATATATATATATATATATATATATATATATATATATATATATATATATATATATATATATATATATATATATATATATATATATATATATTATATAATATTTTGGTGCGAAAGGATAACTGGGAACGGTGCGGGTATGGTGCACTACAATTATTGGTGCGGTGCCGTGCGGAAAATTCCGGTGCTCGACCAACCCTATTTAATATGGAAAGTAAACAACAAAATTGAATAACTATTTCCTATCAACAAAGTATCTTCAAATATTGTCTTAATTCAATTTTAGTTCATCAAGAGAGGGTAAACTGAACTGTGTGGGAAATTGGTAATCCTTTTTTTGACATTATTCGTGACAACGAATTTTTGCATAATAGAAAAGCTTAAAAAATTATAAGATCATAGCTATTATTATTAAGTATTAAGACATTATCAAGGCAGACTCTACTTTACATACAGCCTTGAATATGTTTAATAGCACGAAAGTACTTGGCTTCTATTATTTTTATTTTCCTATATATATATATATATATATATATATATATATATATATATATATATATATATATATATATATATATATATATATATATATATATATATATATATATATATATATATATATATATATATATATATATATACAGGTTATGGACTAGCTACTATTTCATTTTTTCGTGGAGTTTCTTCAAGAAGAAACCCGAAATACAATCAACAGCAAAGAAAGACTACTGAATTTACACACACACACACACACATATATATATATATATATATATATATATATATATATATATATATATATATATATATATATATATATATATATATATATATATATATATATATATATATATATATATATATGCTGTACGATGGCTAAACTTTACTTTGATGTATCTTTCGTTTCTATCAAAGAAACGATGTTGAATTAATTTGCCAATTAAACTAAATTCCAGAATTTAGATTCTATACAAAGAATGCTCATACCTTAGATGAAGTTGATGTTATAATATGATTAGTTCCCATATTCATGCATTGTTACTTTGTTTTTTTTTTTTTGCAAAATAAAGTGATTTCACTCTTTGTTAGTATTGAAAAAAAGAAAAAAAAAAGAAGAAAAGATTAATTACTGGATGATTTGGATTTGTTTTGTGTATTTCAATGAATATTAGAAATTCTATTCCTCATTTCATATATTATTTTTTAGCCTCTCTTTATAAGAGGAAAACTAGAACCGTTGGAAACGATTAAAGAACCCGTCATTAGGTATTGTCTACTTCTTTGTTTTGTTTGGTTGGCGCTTTCCTCTGCACTCTTTTGTACTCCTCATTCGTCCTCTCCCTTTCTAGCGTACCACCGACCTTATACAGGTGCATCAAATTCCCACCTTCCAAACTCTTCTTCACATGTCCTCCACAGACTTTTAAACATTTAATAAAACTTTATCTATTTTTTTAAAGCAACTAAAAAAAAGAGAAACATAAACCTGCCTTGGAGATGCCTGGAAGGGCAACATCCAAG
>SEYY01024752.1:17500-35000 GCA_009176605.1 Armadillidium nasatum | reverse complement strand
TTCTAATGCATGCTTAAACAATTATAGTAAAGTATACATAGTACTAGGATTAGCGTTTTAAATGTGAGACTGGAAGTCAATTTTGAGAAATAAGACAAGCAAAATATCAAGTTACGTAATTATATCAAATTTAATTTTCAATTAAATAAAAAAACATGAAATAAATAATTAGATAAATAAATAAATAAGTAAATAAAATATGTGGCAAGGAAAATTTTCTGCTTTTCTTACTATTTGTAAGAAAATCATGGCATATTTTCTTCTGTAGGAATTAATTTACTTAATTAGAATTATCAATTTTAAATAAGAAACAATTTTATAAAGTTTGAGATTAAAATAAGAGCAAGATTGGCAAGGTTTCTCAAATCTTACAACTCAACACTCTTTACACTAACTATAAGCATACCAAACTCAACAGACTTTCAACACCTTTTAAATTATTTCTCTAACACTACATTTCAAAAGTTCACATCACATACAATTAAACATATTCAAAATAACCTAATATTCAACTGCCTGTTCTTACCTTTCTGACAATCAGCTGAGCGTTTAAATTACATTTGAAAATTACGGTAAGAACCAGCGACATCAACAACCAAAGAGCAATCAGTAAACGACTTCCGTTTTCTTTTGGGAAGGCAAGAGATGCTAAACGGAATCTTTGAATTAATTGATTTACTGGAAAAAATTCTGATCAATAAATTCACACCACAAATAATCCCCGATCCCATATAATATACGAGTATATATATATATATATATATATATATATATATATATATATATATATATATATATATATATATTATATATATATATATATATATATATATATATATATATATATATATATATATATATATGAAACGTACGTTGGGTTATCCATTGAACCAGATGTCAACAGGTAAATATAAATCCTTATATTTTAAACTGTTTCTTCTTGCATGTTCTCTACTGAGTATATATATATATATATATATATATATATATATATATATATATATATATATATATATATATATATATATATATATATATATATATATATATATATATATATATATATACTTTTTTTTTTTTTTTACCTTCTCACCCCTGACCACCCCATGTTGAGGCGGCCACACTTCGCTAATGAAGCCTCCCGCCGCAGTCGTCTCGTCCAGAGATCCTTCAAAGAAGTGATGCCCCAGAAGATTTTGGGGCGAAGTTGGAAGGACAGCGTAATAGAAAACGGTCTCCGGGGCCATTCCGCACTAGTACAGGTAATGCTGCCTGGTTTATTTTGAATTTGTGTTTGTAATAGGTTTGGGTGGTGCCGCATCTCAATCTTGCAATATAAGTGTCTTGGGAGGTTGTTAGTCGGGGTTTATTTCGGGAAATTTGGATATGATCATGTATGAATGTGTTAGTGAGTGTGTATATGTTTGGTTGTTGTGGTATTGGGGGAGGAGGGGATATAGGATCTGTTTGTAAAAGGCCTGTGGACGATGGATAGTCTCTGTGGGTAGGTTGGAGGAGAGTATTGTATGGGTGTGTGGGTAGACGTGTTTTTGCGTAAAATTGGGTGCCTATCATATGATTCCTTATATAGTATCTTGGTTTCGTTATGTAGGTGTTGTTAGGGTGTGCGTGTAGCCGGTATGCGAAGGGTTTATTTTGCGTTATGGAGTTCTTAATTTTGGTCGGAGATTATATATATATATATATATTATATATATATATATATATATATATATATATATATATATATATATATATATATATATATATATATATATATATATATATATATATATATATAGAGAGAGATAGAGAGAGAGATAAATAGATAGCCAGGAGTCTTTTCTGCAGAAGACTTGAAGAGATTGAAGAGGTTACAGAGATAAAAAGGTGATCGGATGAGCCCAGAGGTTGGTAGAGGTTATCAAAATATGCAGAAAAATTAGAAATTTAGAAAATGTCTAAAATGTTGGTTCATCTCCAAGTAGGGAGCTGCACCAACTTCTCAAGGTCATTTTGAGTAGAGAAAAGGAAGGCAAGTTCACCGGCTCTGTTATGAGGGCTAAAAGAGTCATTCTCGATGGTAAACTTTGAAATCGACTAATATGATGATTTCAGGGAAAGGAGAAGAATAGTGAATGTGCTCTTTTCTGAAATTCAACTCCGGATGAAGTATGACGTTAGTTATAAACGTGTTCTTTTCACTCTCAATATATGGAGTTAAGAGAACCTAAAATGGCAGGTTAGTACACGTGGCATGTCTTATACAAGAATGGTACAACGTTGGTGTTGAGCATAGACAGTAGGATGATGCACTGAAAGCACAATGATGCCTTCCTACTGTATTGAAAATTTTGCAAATGTTTTTACATTGAGCGTTTAGAATGTGCCTTTGTGAACCTATTACAAATCTCTTATGAACTCGAGTCAATGCCCAATACCAGATAACCCAAAGCCATCTGAATGTTTTTCTTTTCACAGGAATATATAAAATTTGTATGTATTATAGTAAATGGACCGACGGGAGTCCTGACCCCGGCCAACACCGGACACGGCCCAGGCTAATAATCATTGAAAACCAGGGTATACCTTCCGGGGTTAATTGCAAATTATACCTATTAATGGCGGATGAAATCAAGCAAAATATAAGAAAATTAAGATTTTAATTCCATTATTCCTTAGTTACATATTGGGTGGGACAAAATAAATGCAACATAAAAGAGGAAATAAACAATTTATTCACTTAAATCACTATTCACTCTCAGGAACTTCTTGAACATTTACATTATAAGTTTTAGAATTTGGGGGAGTGAAATATTCAGGAACAGAATGCAGTGGTAATTTTATGTCTTACATTTTTCAAACTTTAACGACCTAAGTAAACCTGTTGAATCACTATTATGAATCAGAAAAATATTTTTTCATATTTTTGTAGGTTTTTCAAACTTTTATTATCCAAAATCTTTAATTTTCTGAATTTTTTATTTCTGAAATGCACGCATATAACAATTTAAGTGGATGTTGACTATTCTACTCTTTCCTTATTATTAAATTAATCTCCATTAAAATTATATCTGATTTTCTTAACCTAAAATTTCAGTGCTATTGACCTCTTTACAAATTTTGGGCAATCCCGGCCCCGACCCCGGCCCCGGCCCCATGATATCTTATAGGTTATATTAAAGAACGTTACAATTATATTTTATGTGTTGCCGTTTTACACATGTTGCCAGGAATCTCCCATAGTTTGGCATATCCTTACAGTAGCAGTCACAAATATGTGATGACCGACTATGCTCTAGTCTCTCTCTCTCTCTCTCTCTCTCTCATATATATATATATATATATATATATATATATATATATATATATATATATAATATATATATATATATATATATATATATATATATATATATATATATATATATATAATCGAGTTACTTACATTTTTACATAAAAGAATTTGTTTATTAGAATTGAGACTCCAGTGATTAACAGAAGCACAAAAATAATTCCAATCCAACTCTGTAAATTTGTAAAACTTTTTTATTCACCCAAATTTGCGTTTTGTTTAATAAAATCTATTAAAAAGCCTTTTTATTCTTCAGTCAAATGCTGAAGCTAAAAGAATTTTAGACTGATTCTACACAAGCAACGTAAATGCCGCTCTTAGGATAATAACAAAGTAAAAAGCATGTATAATTCAGATGGATATATTTTTCCTATTTGGATAATTTTTTTTTGACATCCAACCTTTTTGCGTAGAACAGAAGGAAGAAAATATCTTCAGCAACCAAAGACAAAACTATTTTATATACAAAATAATTATCTAAATAAAAAAAAGTGCATCTCGCCTTATATTACATGTTTTTTAAATTTTATTTTGAACGGATGTATATATATATATATATATATATATATATATATAGATATATATATATATATATATATATATATATATATATATATATATATATATATATATATATATATATATATATATATATATATATATATATATATATATATATATATATATATATATATGAATCTCGGAGAGGTATGCTCATCCCCTTACACATTATTCCTCCCCCTTTAGGGGCTAATGGCGTAGCCCGGCACTCCATTTTTCTCGATCTTTTTCATTCCCTCATTTTGATCATTTGCTATTATTCATGATAATTCCCTGAGATTATTTTAGTGGCGTAGCCTGTTGTGGGGTACTGCCCCTCTACCCCTCCCAAACTGATTTTTAAACCTAATTGTATGTTCTGGACCTCATCTACCTCCTTGTAGAGGATTTCAATCAACTAATCCCCAGATCACAGTCCTCCTCTTGCTCCTTCCTAGCGGATTTCCTTGAGGTGGATGGAGGCGCATGATGCAACAGCCCCTTCCGTTTTTGAATGCCGGGAGGCACGTAGTCATTCGTTTTGCTAAAGATAACATCACACGATTTCGTTTGTTGCCTAAAGCTTCAAATACTAAATCAATAATCACAAATGATACATACCAAGCTGCCAATACCATTTCAAATTTAAATAATCATAAAAAAAAAAAAAAAAAAAAAAAAAAAAAAAAAAAAAAAAAAAAAAAAAAAAAAAAAAATTTGGACGGAGTAGGAATCAAACGCTGATAGTCATAAATGGAAATCCATGACGTTACCACTAGGCTACAAGACCTTTTTTTATTGTAGGAATTAAATTATCCTTTTAAGTAATGCACATCAATTTTGCAAATTTCTTAAATTTTTCAACTATATATTATATACTCTATCATATCTATATTTATATATATATTATATATCATATATATATATATTATTTATATTTATATATATATATATATATCATTATCATATATATATCAATACATACTTTATTTATTTAATTTTTTATTTTATTCTATATTTTATTATCATTCATATTATATTAAATTTTTTAAATTATCAAATTCTGACATGAATATTCTGCTCCTCTTGAGCTTTAATTGATTCAACAAGAACGGATGAAATGCGGATGCGGATGTCGAATGCGGATGCGGATGCGGATGCGGATGCTGCGGATGCGGATGCGGATTTGTTTGCGGATATGCGGATGCGGATGCGGATGCGGATGCGGATATATATATATATATATATATATATATATATATATATATATATATATATATATATATATATATATATATATATATATATATATATATATATATATATATATATATATATATATATATATATATATATATATATACACTCACACTCACATACATATTCTCAGACAAATATATAATCATGCAAACATATCATACACTCGTACACAATCATACACACACAATTATACCTAAACGCGCGCACAAACATGCATTCACACAAGAGTGAGCATTATAAACATTAGACACCATGAAACTCTCCCAAAAATTTTAATCTCGTCTTCAAATCTGAAACTTTTTTTTACTTCTAAATAAAATGTTTTTATTTTCTTTATTTTACTTTTTTCCTTTATATTTCATTTTATTTTTCTTCCAACAAATTTTTCTTTATTTTATTTTTCTTTTGTTTAATTTTTAATTTTATTTTTATTTTTTATTAATTTCAATTTTGTTTATTTAGTTTTTAAAAGCTTTTTAAATTTTTATTGTTTTCCAATTTCATTCTGTAAGTTTTTCAATTTTTATCGTTTTCTTTTTGATTTTGTATGTTTTAAATTCTTTTAAAACGTTTTTAACCTTATTTTATTCAGTAAAATATTAGACATACAAAGCGTATAAATGCTCAGCCATCGGTACATAAAAGCACATCCATAAATTCACTCTCTCTCTCTCTTACATATACAAGCCTAAACATAAATCCACTCCACACATCTTACTTTACCTTTTTAGTCTCCTAACCTTAATCATTATAAACAATATACCTATTCATTTTCCCGAATCCTATCTTTTCCCATTTTAAGATTCCCATACCTTCACTTTTGTACATCCCGACTTTTTCACTTTCACGAACTCTTTTACATTTAAGAAATCCTTCCCTTTTACATTTTAAGATTATTATACTTTCACTTTTGAACTTCCCAATCTTTGCATTTTTACATAACCAGTGTTTCAACCTCTTCACTCATATATATATATATATATATATATATATATATATATATATATATATATATATATATATATATATAATATATATATATATATATATATATATATATATATATATATATATATATATATATATATATATATAAGTACTTTTAAATTCCATTTCTTCACTCTTCGTTCATTCATTATTTACAATTATGTATCATATTGAATTATAAACACTTGCTAACTTATCTGAAACTATTTCATCATACCCAGAACTGGTACTTTATTTTGCAAAATTTAAATATATTATAAACACGTGATAACATTTATTGAAAATGCTTTATACATGTGACGTTGATTTACAAAGTTAATATAATAACTCCTTGCTCTATTTACCAAATAACTCATTGTATGAACAACAACTCATCTGTAATCATTATTTTTTAAAATAGTGTATTTTTTTAACCTGATTTAATAACTTTAGTTTTAGGTTTATCTAGGTCTTTGTCGTTTTTCTTTATGTAATTTTTACTTTGTGTTGTAGGTAACTTCATATTTATTTCATTTAGGTTTCATGAATTTTCTGTTTTCGATTTAAGTTTTAGTTAGGCATTTAAGTTTAGGTTTCATAAATTTTATTTTCAATTAACTTTGTTTAGGATTTCAGGTTTTATTTTAAATTTTAAGGTTTCAGTTCAAATATTTATTTTTAGTTTTAGTTTTTTTTTCAGCTTTTTCGCTTTTAGTTTTTTTTTCAGCTTTTTTTTTTGTTTTTATTTTTATGTCTTTAAAATTTTAGAATTGAAAGCACTGATGCACTAAAACATGTAAGTATACATGAAAACTCTCTCTCCAACATGCATGAACACACTCCATGTACACACGTAATCGCATATAAAACGCACAACAGGGAGCATATACAAGTAATCAAAAACTTAAGTTCGTATACAAGCACGCACATTTACAATTACATATTCTATGCATAACAAGAACAATCACGCTCGAAACACATTTCAAATCTCGTCAAAGGTCGCATTTTGCAGTTTGAAGCAAGTCAGATGAAAATCAAGGAAATTACACTCAAATTTGGGTTTCAGCCACCAATATCCATTTCAAGATCAAACTCTTTCTTTCTATTCAGTGAATAATATGATGAAACATCTTACTAAAAGGGAAAACGGGAGAATTAGTCCTGTTATACTTGTTGTGAAAATTGGTCGAGAGTAAATGATTCCATACTTCGATGAAAAGACAGGTTCAGAGTAATCAACAACTTCGGAACGATCATAATTTGCTCCAAGCGGACAAGTGATTATTTCAACTTCCTGCAAAGCAAAATAATATAAAAATATAAGTAAAATATAAGTTTAAGACTATATAATCAATTGTTGTAATTGGAAATAAGCTATGAAACATCATTTTATTTCATTAGCATCATTTTAAATGATTATCTAAAATTTTGATGAAAACCAAAAGAAAATATGCAAACTAACTTTATTCAAAATCATTCCAACTGCTCCAGACCATGAACCATTTTCATGCTTAGCTCCAAAAACATGGTTCTTAGGGCTGAGGAACTTTATACTGTAATGAAGGGAACGAATATTACTAGAAGAAAATTGATTATAAAGATCCATAAACTGAATATATATAACCTAAATACTGTAAGTGGAAGGAAGAAGACTTAAATGTTGGGTATTAAAATAGCATGTCTTTAAATTTAAATCAAGGAATATGAATAAATATAATATATATATATATATATATATATATATATATATATATATATATATATATATATATATATATATATATATATATATATATATAAAGTCTGGTACAAAGCTTTGATTTTCAAACTTCTCTCTTTCGGAATCTATCCTTCTCTCTGTGTCCTTCTTTCTGATTTCCTTTACGGTCGTTCTATAGCAACTGTTGTAGACGGCCACCGTTCTTCCTTTAAACCTATTAACAGTAGTGTTTCTCAAGGATCTGTCCTATCCCAAACTCTTTTTCTAATTTTCATCAATGACTTTCTTTCTATAACTTAGTCTCTTATCAACTCCTATGCCGATGACTCCACCCTACATTACTCCTTTTAATTTGAAAGACGCCCCTATCAACAGCAGTTAATTTATGCAAGAAGGATGGCTTTAGGGAAACTAACCTCTGATCTTTTTCGTATTTCAAATTGGGGCAGCGAAAACATAGTCGTTTTCAATGCTTCAAAAACTCAATTCCTTCATCTTTCTACTCGACACAATCTTCCACACAACTATACCATCTTCGAAAATACACAACTCAAACCTTCATCTCTCCTTAATATTCTCGTTGTTTCCTTTTCTAGCCATCTTTCTTGGAAATATCACATCACTTCTCTTTCTAAACAAGCTTCTAAGAGGTTGGGTTTCTGAGACGCCTTCTTGATTTTTTTACGCCACACCAGTGCTTAATATCCGCGGGATATAGGGGTGTTGTTTGTCCCTGTATGGAGTCCGCTTCACACTTCTGGGGTAGTTCCACACATACAGCTCTTCTCGAAACTGTGAAGTATAGGGCTTTTTTTGTCTTATAAACTCTTTTTTCTCTTACAAACTCTCTCCATTCTCTTTCTGTCCGTCGAATTGTGGCGTCACTCTCTTTACTATCGCTATTACAATGGACATTGCTCTTCTGAACTCTCTCGTCGCATACCTCCTCCATTGAGAAGGGATCGTGCGACACAACTTTCCACACAATTTCATCCTTTCTCTGTCCAACTCTCCGACCCCAGACTTAATCGCTATGCTCAATCTTACATTTCCTCTACTGATAAAGTCTAGAACACACTCTCTCTTTATATTTTTTCCCAACTTCCTTTGACTTGCACCTCTTGTACTACGAGACCATCGTAAAGGCGGAGGCATATGAGTGGACAGTTCCCTCGAACATTTGCCGCAGTAGTACCTATAGAAAAAAGAAAAGGCACCAACATCACGTCGAAAAGATAAAGGGTCAAGTGAATTAGAAAGAGCAGAACAATTTATTAGTCTTTCAGCTTTTGACTCAACCCTATCCAAAAGACGGGGGAAACTTGAGCCAATTCCAGATATGTGAGCAGTACGCCAAGCAAGTGCGGATGAGGTCCTTTTATTATTGAAGTAACTGAAAAGAAGTAAAAAAATTTCGCAACCCAAACAAAACTCCCAGCTTCTTTGAGGCATCCCTAGCCATCATTTTGATGTAAGGTTTCCAAGATATTTTTTGTTTATGTGAAGATGTTTATATTGTCAACAGGAGAGACGGAAGAAACATCCATAGATATAGAATGGTTAGGAGGTCTCTTTGAGAGGGAGATTTCAAGAAGTTGAGTTTCTAAAGAGCTGAATTTCACAAGGTTGAGACTACCCAACTGGGAAATTCTATTCAGATCAGATAGAATGTAATCGGAAAGATGAAGATGAGAGGCAACTCTAGATGCGAAAGAGGGAGCAAATTTGAAATGAGTAGAAGAATGGAAGGTGGAGCAATAGGCATATGAATGGATAGAATTACATGAGAAGCTGAGAATATCATTAATGAAAAGTAGGAATAGAGTAAGTGAAAAGACAGAACTCTGAGGAACACCATTATTGACAGAAAATGAAGAAGTCGCCATATCAACAACAGTCAAAATGGAACGATTAGAAAGAAACCTAGCAAAGAGGAGAAAACCCATAGGAAGGCAGCTTGGAAAGCAGTGACGCATGCCATGCCAAGTCTTATAAACTAATACTTAGATATATCAAGTCTCGCCATGGTTCCTAAGGGCACAAGACCATAATCTGTGAGGTAGGAAAATAGATCACCAGTAGACCTTGATAGTCGAAAGCCATAGTGATGATCAAAAAGAAGGGAATAAGATTTCAGATGATCAAAGAAATGTGAGTTGAGAAGGGTTTTTAAGACCTTAGATAGAATTCATAGGGCGATAGTTAGAAGAATCAGAGCACTTACCTTTCTTCGAAATAAGCTGAACTAATGCGCGCTTCCGACACTGAGGGAGAGTACTAGTACTGAGTCACACAGAGAAAAATTGAACGAGAGACGAAGCTAACTCAGAAGCATATTCTCCTAAAACTTCAGGAGTAATGCCATCAGGGACACTTGCCTTCCTTACGTTTATAGATTTCAGAAAACCATGCTCCTGATATAATGTAATCAGAGGTAAAGTCATGAGACGTCTTAGAGGAGAAGAGGTAAGATAATGATTGCTGGAGTCGTTCAGGGTTTAATTAGAGAACAGGAAGCCGAAGAGATTAGCATTTTCAGTTGGAGCGTCAGCTACAGAACCATCAAAGCGAATAAAAAGAGAAAATGAAGATATATATATATATATATATATATATATATAATATATATATATATATATATATATATATATATATATATATATATATATATATATATATATATATATATATATATATATATAATATATATATATATATATATATATATAAGAAAAATAATTATTTTTCTTATTCATGCCATCCAACAAATTCGTCAAGCATAAGACAATAAATTAATAACTTTCAAAATTTTATACATCCGTATTTAATAATTGCAGATGCGGATGTCAGATTTAAATGTTGATGTTATGCGGATGTAGATGTCACATACATCACTAATATATATATTATATATATATATATATATATATATATATATATATATATATATATATATATATATATATATATATATATATATATATATATATATATATATATATATGACCTCGCTATTGAAAAAAAAGTGGTTAATTATAAAACATGGACAAAAACTATAGATAAATAATAGTACTAATTTGAATCTAAATAAAACTACTGTCCACCGAGTTCAAATTTTTACCTTCAAATATGATCCATTTAATTAATTAAATTATTAATTTTATTATTATTAATTAAATTAATTTCATAAGTAAGAAACATGCAACGTACTCCCAAACTCCACTTTTTGATGTGCTTTGGAATTGATGCATTTTGTGAAACAATCATTTATGTCAAATTATTAAATAAACTTTTAAACACTCACCAAAGACCTATTTTGTTCATTATTATACTTAAGATTTCAACGCAAGAGCCGCTGAATTCTTCGTCTTTTAAAACCGTGTACGGAGGATACTGAATGAAAGAGAAGTACATATATATATATATATATATATATATATATATATATATATATATATATATATATATATATATATATATATATATATATATATATATATATATATATATATATATATATATATATATATATATATATATATATATATATATATATATATATATATATATATATATATATATATATATATATATATATATATATATATATATATATATATATATATATATATATATATATATATATATAGGTGGACCGGATAGTAATTTTTTACTATCCGCGGATGCGGATGCGGTTGCGGATATTCAATTGCGGATATCCGCGGAATGCGGATGCGGATAGTTTAATTTTTTAAGAGTTTTTGCCATAGATTCTTGGAATTTTAAATATAATATCCAGAATCTATGTTACCAGGGTGTGGGACGGGGACCCAACTCTTGAACACCCCACCAACCTCTTTCCCCAACCTCCACCCATTTGGAAAAAGGTATATATATATATATATATATATATATATATATATATATATATATATATATATATATATATATATATATATAATATATATATATATATATATATATATATATATATATATATATAGCCAGTAATTCAGAATTACCTTCACACTTCACAGTTTCACATATTCCATTTGAAGTTAATAATTGGCAAGTTATTTTTTAGAAATAAAAGCTTTTGGGCTCTTTCACGTGAAAGTTTGGTTCGCTTTTCGTCGTAAATGAGGCCTGCTCCACTGAAAAGACGCTCACTAGCAACACTAGTTGAAGGACATGCTAAATAAGTCCTTGCCAGCTCAGCAAGAAAAGGAAACTTTTGCAATTATCTCTCCACCAAACCAGTTGGTCTTTATCTGCCTCCAAACGTGGGAGTTTCAGATAATTTTCAATAATCGATATTGTATCCTTTGACACTTCTGACTGTGATTCTTCATCGCTGCTGGAAGCTAGAAGATCTTTCATTGATTTAGCAATGCTTAAGCTAACAGATTTTGTTTCTTTTGTATCTGAGAGCTTTTGCTTTTTCTTGAAAGGCGTTATTTTAGCTGTTTCTATCATCTCATCGCATAAGCATCCTAATTTGATTTTAACATTCTGAGAAACAAGTGGTTTAAAAAATTTTGTTTTGTACCTAGGATCTAAAAAAGTTGCAATTGTATAAGCATCATCATTTTCCAGGTTTTCAAATCTGTCGTTCATCTCCTTCATTAATGTTTCAGTCATCCTTGAAACTCCCTTAGACTTAATAACATTTGTTAACACAACTTTCAATGTTGAAACAAGTGGTATCACATCTGACAAACATGATTCAGCTGAACTTATAGTCTTTGTTAATTCTTCAAAAGGCTTAAGGATATTAATACAATTATTTAAAATGTCATTTTCGTCAGCTGTTAGAGGCTTTATTTTTGTGCTGCTTGAAGCATAAAGGCAAATGGCCTCATTAATTTCGCTCATCCTCTCAAGCATATGCAAACTACTATTCCAGCGTGTTTGAATATCTTGCATGACAGAAAGTGGACGAACATTTAATCTTGTTTGTATTTTCTTCAGCTCATTTTGGGCTACAACGGAGTGATTGAAATGCGTAGCAATTAACCTACATTTGGTTATTAAATCGGATACACATTTTTGACTCATAATTTAATTTTTAACTACTATCTGAGTTTGGTGTGCAAAGCAATCTACATTTTTCACTCTTGCCAGAGAAAGTGCTTTTTTTTTATATTTGTGCCCGAATCCCTGACTACGCAGTGCACTTCATTTAATGAAATCTTCCATTTTGTCAGCATCTTTTCAAATACAGTTTCAAGATAGTTGCCTGTATGGCGCTCAGAAAGAGGTTCTGCATTCAATACAAAGTTTTGCCTTTGAAAGTTTTTATCGATTGCATGATACGTAATTTTTTACTATCCGCGGATGTGGATGCGGTTGCGGATATCCAATTGCGGATATCCGCGGATGCGGATATTGGAAAAATGATGCGGATATCCGCAGTTGCGGATGCGAATGCGGATATATATATATATATATATATAATATATATATATATATATATATATATATATATATATATATATATATATATATATATATATATATATATATATATATATATATATATATATATATATATATATATATATATATATATATATATATATATATATATATATATATATATATATATATATATATATATATATATATATATATATATATATATATATATATATTATATATATATATATATATATATATATATATATATATATATATATATATATATATATATATATATATATATATATATATATATATATATATATATATATATATATAATATATATATATATATAATATTATATATATATATATATATATATATATATATATATATATATATATATATATATAATATATATATATATATATATATATATATATATATATATATATATATATATATATATATATATATATATATATATATATATATATATATATATATATATATATATATATATATATATATATATATATATATATATATATATATATATATATATATATTATATATAATATAGAGTTATCAAAGTGTAAAAATACTAAATAAATAAATAAATAAATAATAATAATAATAATAATAATAATAATAATAATAATAATAATAATAATAATAATAATAAATAATAATAATAATAATAATAATAATAATAATAATAATAATAATAATAATAATAATAATAATAATAATAATAATAATAATAATAATAATAATAATAATAATAATAATAATTAAATAATAATTATAATAATTATATTATTTACAGTGCTTACTTACCTTAACAATAGCCGTAGCAACACATCCATCTTGTATTATTATGTCTTCTGAGTAATTTTTTAAGTTTAAAGATATCATATCATTAATTTATTAAGGCTATATATATATATATATATATATATATATATATATATATATATATATATATATATATATATATATATATATATATATATATATATATATATATATATATATATATATATATATATATATATATATATATATATATATATAGTGCCTCTTTCTGTTTTACTACTAGACAATATAAGGACCCAAGAAACATCTAAGAATATCAATATTAACATTCATGTTTCTAATTCTGTTTCTAAAATAAACCGAACTTTCTCTACAGAAATAGAAATTAAATCAAATTGTTAAAAAATATTAATATCTATTTTCAAGAAAAGGTAAATTATTGGTAATATGTCTTACTAACGTTTGTCAGTAATCAATTCATATTCATTCACACGTTTCATTGTACTGTACATTCAATATAAGCGAGAGGTGAAGATATTTATTATTAGTTAAGCTAAAACAAATATTTTGATCACAGATTTTGACGGACAGATTTCCTGAAGTTTCTTTCTCATTTCTTCAATTTTTTTCAGTCTTAAGAAAAGCTAAAGCACAAATTTTTAATCATATGATAAGATTTATTTTCAAATTAGAAAAATAAAGAAACGAACATACTTTCAAACTAGATAAATTATTACACCGAATAAAAGATGTTAGATTGATAGAAAGATATATAGATGAGGGATATGTAAAGAAATAAGTCAATAAAAAATAAGTATATATTAACTGATAAATTAATAAATAAAAAAATAATAAAAAAGTATATATCTTATATATATATATATATATATATATATATATATATATATATATATATATATATATATATATATATATATATATATATATATATATATATATATATATATATATATATAGGGAGATAGATATTGAAGGATGAATCATAGGAAAAATAATTATCTTTGGCACTTTGATTATTTTAAATAAAAAGGTTCATGCAAAATCGTGTTCAATTGTAAATGGATATAGAAATCCATTGATTTCAAACTGATACTCCCATCTTGGATGAAGGCGCAGCACTTTAAATTAGAGATAACCAAGAAGCTTTTCGAACCTGACCAGCACTGATGCAGGTAACATTGTTAAGTAATCCAAATATTTTACACTTGTTGAATTTCCTGAATATTCTTTTATTCCGAATATAATTTTATTTTTTTATTATGGAAGAGTTCTTTCTGCTTACCATTTACGGTTCCCTAATCGTGGAAAACAGAATTCAAAAGTGATGACTAGTGTTTATTTCAAACTCTCTGAAAGCTGTTTCTATCAGTCATATTTCTTACTAACGCATAAAAAAAAAACTATAGATAATAACATAGGCATTTTTGAATAGGTAGAACGCAGTAATATTAAAAACGCATTAAAGATTCATATTTGTATCGGTGCTACACATTCATGAGGATAATAAACATTGCGTCATCACTACTTGCATCCTTTTCACATTCAGATACTGTTGCTCAATACTTTTAACCAGGAAATGAAGTTCTTTGGATAAAGTTTTATTGGTTATCAAATAATAATTGCCGAATAATCCATTCAAACTGTTCACAATTGAATCTGTCTACAATTGGAAAACATGACATCGATGGAATGACAAGAATCCACATGTCAATGTATTAATAAATTTCCTACATTGCTTTTGTTTAAACGAGTGATGCTGCATGATAAACATTCAGTTTATTGGAACCATTGTCTTATTAAATTGTCTTACAACCAATTTATATACTGTTTTCGGAAAACAAATTTTCTCGACAATTGAAGGATTTTGTTTTGGCTATTAGGACTGGAATGTTCTTTCAGAACGATTAAGTTCCAGAAAACAATAGCTGTCAGACAACACTATATCATATCTATTGAGCACTTTGGGCCTAAGCCATCTCAATCAATAAACACCAAAGTCTCTAAATTTCAATTCCATAGATCAAAATCTATATATACAAAAAGATGGTAAATACAAGAAAAAGTTGTACTCTCTTAAAATACAAATTGCAGCCTTTATAAGTAAACACTAAAACAACCTTAGTTTTGTTATCACAAAAAATGGTGCATTATAATTGACCTTGGGATTTACTAGCAAATAGCTTGGAACCGTAAAATTTTGAGTTCTATATCCTTCAATAATTCAATAAATATAAAAAATAAGTTATTTACACATATTTTTTATACTTTTCGCAATATTTTCTTTCACGCCGGTTTGAAGTAGCTGTTTTTCTGTGTTCAATTGCAACTGGATATTTGGACACCTGTGTACATAGATAATTATCTTGTGTTTTTGCTACTGCTCCTCTAATAAAACAGATTTTCCAGTTCTTTTTCAATATCTTACAACTTCTCACGAGACTGTTACTTCTCATCCAAATGCTGAAGTCCTCTATTTAGGGGATTTCAACGTACACCACACTGAATGGTTGGGCTCCTCATACTGATACAGGTAGGAAAGAGGCCAAATCATTCAACATTCTCAAAGATCTGGAGCAGTTGATTAGGAAACCCACACACATTCAAGATCGTCCTAACCAGTTCTTGAACACACTTGATTTAGGCTTCACCACTACTCCTTCTAGATATATATACACCATTTTCCCTCCTATTTGTAACTCTGATCATAATCTTATAGCCCTTAATTATAATGTTTTCTCTAAAACAGCTCCGCCATGCCCTAAACGTACTTTCTGGCACTTTAATCGGGCTAATTGGGAGGTAATGCGTCGGTTTTTGCTAACTACCATTGGTGTGAATCTTGCTTGTCTCGGGGGCACTTCTGCCTCTTCTGAAAAGGAAAGGGCCGTGATCCTTGATGGGATGAACAGATTCATTCTATCTTTAACTAAATCTTTTTCTTGTTAAAATCCATGGTTCGATGGCAAATATTTTCTTGTCCTTCGAGAGAGAAATAATGCTTATCATGAATGGTAAAACTCTCCTTCTCCTATTACTCTTGATAATTTTCATTCAGCTCGGAATCGTTGCAGGGATGTTCTTCGACGGACTAAGCGTACTTTCATCAAAAGGAAGTGATCTGACCTCCATGGCTCTCCTACTGATAAAAATTTCTGGCCTCTTGTCAAAAATATCTCTAATAACTTTTGTAAATCTGCCTTTCCTCCTCTTACTCGCTCTGATGGTTCTGTAGCTAATACTCCCTCTGAAAAGGCTAATCTCTTTAGCCTCCTTTTCTCATCTAATCCCTCCCTGTTTGATTCTGGCATCTCTCCTTCTACTTCTTCTTTCAGGTATCCCATGTCTCTACCTGTAATTACTCATGATCGGGTGCATTGGGCCCTGAAATCTATGAACA
>SEYY01024752.1:2500-12500 GCA_009176605.1 Armadillidium nasatum | reverse complement strand
GATTTGAAAGTCGTTTTAATGATATGAGCAAGAAACTTAGCTATCTGATAATTATGCATATGTTATGACGCTAAAATGGGTCTAATGAGACAGTTAGGTTTGTGGATTTTTGGAGCACCATATATGACACCCAAAGAGGAACCGGTGGAAAATACACGATGGTAGAGAGCATCATCAATTTTGTGAAGAGACTTTAAAGTACGTAAATTACGAGAAAGTTTGTCTTCCAATTGGTAAATTAACTTGTGTGGAGGTGTGTCTATTTCAGAGAACTTAGCAGAATCATGGAGTATACGTAGCATCTTCTGGTTGTAGTCATCCTTGTTTAGAAAAACAACCCCTCTACCTTTCTCAGGGGGGAAAATGATTATATCTTTCTTGGAGTTTAAGTTATTCAATATCTTCATTTCACGTGGAGTCAAAAAGGGATGAGAGTATGTAGTTCGTGGAGAGTTGAAGTTATCAAATGTCAGTTTTCTGATTTTTCACAAATATCTTTTAAATTGTACTTAAAAATGGGTTCTAGTTTTAATACTGAAGCCAATTTTTCAAAAGATAAGAAATATTTAAAAAAGTTGTATTTTGATCTTGGTAAGGCAAAATCAAGGTCCATTGATAAAATTGTCTCTCAGGTGTGGAGAGAGTAAAGTTTGAGAAATTCTTAATCATTAGGTCTGGATTGCAAAAGGGTGGGGGAGAAATCTTTAAACGATGTAATTTAGCAGCATGTCTACTTGAAACAAAGACATGTAATCTATTGTTGTTGGCTTTAACTACAGTTTTAAGAGAAATGAAGCCCAAGAAGAATATTTCACTGCTAATTTGTAATTCTTGACGTTTGACTATAGAGGCATAGATAGTGACGAGTCGACATTTAATTTCATATGATAGAAGTTTGTCGAGAATGTCGTTATATAGATTCGACGTATGTAAAGCTTGACGGTACAACTTCATACATAAGAATTTAGGTGGAATGCCATTGAATATATCTAGTTCAGATATTGTAAGTTTGCAAGTTAAATTTTCCCATTTACGAATTAATCTTAATTTGGTAGATCCATATTTCGTTCTAATTACAGTGTAAACTATATTGCTCCTTTTGAGCTTAATCTTTAGCAGAAACAAAGACAAAAATGAATGCAACATATAATCAATATTTACATAAATTAATTAAGCTATCTGACGTTACGGTTTAATTAATACTAAAACCATCATCATGAGAAAAAATCTGAAAGAAAAAGGAAAAAAAACACAAACGAATTTATCAAAATAACAGAATAAAAATACAAATATACACATCAAATATACCATAAAATGTTTAAAATTATAAAAGTTAAAACAAAACACAGATATGAAACTGCACAAGCAAAGAAACACATTAAAAGTATATAAAGAACTGGAATGAATATTGGCTTACATTGACATTAAATTTTATCAAGCGGTTGACTGGTAAGTACAGACAATACAAGATATTGTATAAAAGGCAAATATATAATGAGACAAAATATGAGAAATAAAAAAAATATATATAAAAAAATAAATAGATTTTTGACAAAGTAACTAAACATATAGATGTACCCACAAACAAGCAACACACATACATACATACATAGAATTCCACTGTCTTTGCTAATGCTTTTATTTTCAAATTAATTATCAGAAAGACTGGTTGAAACGACTCCCATTATGTACTCCAGACCTAAAAATATTGAACTTTAACTTAAGAGTTGATGCCAAGCAAAGCTCAAGTAATGCACCTAATGGATGATTATTTTTGCACCTAGTGAATGGATAATTGAAAATGATTGGCATGGGTAATTTATAGAAACTATGGCATCTGAAGTTCTAGAGAGTGTATGACAGAAATTAAAGTACCGTCTAGATGGCAGCAGAACTATTAAGAAAGTCAACTTAAAACAAGGGAAACGAGGTAAAAAATCTTCAAAAACTCAATCTGACACAAGATTCCAATTTACAAGATTTCTTAAACCCTACCACGACTTTACGAACTAACTCTCTGCTTATATATATATATATATATATATATATATATATATATATATATATATATATATATATATATATATATATATATATATATATATATATATATTATATATATATATATATATATATATATATATATATATATATATATATATATATATATATATATATATATATATATATATATATATATATTATATATATATATATATATATATATATATATATATATATATATATATATATATATATATATATATATATATATATATATATATATATATATATATATATATATATATATATATATATATATATATATATATATATATATATATATATATATATATATATATATATATATATATATATATATATATATATATATATATATATATATATATATATATATATATATATATATATATATATATATATATTGGCCCTATATATTAATATTAATAAATTCGTTGATGTTCACACAAAGCTCCCATCTTCAGTCCACAAGAAATGTCATCTAATCCAACATTGTAAGACTTCGCACTGAGTCTTTGAATTTTGATGCTTAAACAGTGACGACCGGACTCCGCCGGTAGGTTGGGTTCTTTGAAAAGCCAACGTGGATCTTCTACTGGTAAACGACTCTTCGAAATCCACTTCCAATCTCCTTTTCCTTCCTTGTCTTCAGCTCCCACATATATGTTTAAACTTCTACCAATTTCAAGAGCTATATATATATATATATATATATATATATATATATATATATATATATATATATATATATATATATATATATATATATATATATATATATATATATATATATATATATATATATATATATATATATATATATATATATATATATAAGTAAGTAATAAAACCACATAAATCGTGCAGTGAAATTTTACAACTTCAAGTCTGCTATTGGGGATTCGAACTCTGACCTCAAAGCTGATAAGACAGAGTATTACCTCTGTACCAAGACAGTACAAAAAGAAAATCGCTTAGGGAAAACTCATGAACACCCGCCATGATGACCAACTCAAACGTTTTGTTCTGTCGTGGTACAGAGGTAACGCTCTGTCTTACCAGTTTAGAGGTCAGAGCTCGAATCCCCAATAGGAGACATATATACTATATATATATATATATATATATATATATATATATATATATATATATATATATATATATATATATATATATATATATATATATATATATATATATATATATATATATATATATATATATATATATATATATATATATATATATATATATATATATATATATATATATATATATATATATATATATATATATATATATATATATATATATATATATATATATATATATATATATATATATATATATATATATATATATATATATATATATATATATATATATATATATATATATATATATATATATATATATATATATATATATATATATATATATATATATATATATATATATATATAAGCCAAATTAAAAATCATGCTTAAATAAGAAATTTTTTTTAACAATATTTACTTGTCACAACAGTTTGTTTCAAATCTGGAAGAACTTTTAAAAGAATAGATAGAGGGAGTTCACTATACTCAAGCTTCGCAATGTCTCCATTGAGGTTTGTGCAAAATTGACGCCATTCATCCCAGGTTTTTTCTCCCCTTTGAAAGGAAACACAAGTTGGTCCGAATCGAAAAGTGTCCATTGGGCATTCTGATAAGAATGTATTTGATAAATTATTGAGAGTAAAATATACTATATATATATATATATATATATATATATATATATATATATATATATATATATATATATATATATATATATATATATATATATATATATATATATATATATATATATATATATATATAATATATATATATCATGTAAATTTCTATTTTTGGAGAATCTGGTTTTTATAATGAAAAGCAACACAAAAACTCGGAATATTATGTCGATAAATAAAATTCTTAAATAAAAACTGTTGTTTTATTGAACTCCAAAAACTTATATTAAACGACGTTTCGGGAATCTTCTCTTTCCCATCATCAGGATCATAAAGTTATTTAATATTATATAAATCTTCGATGGTGAAATATTTTGCAAAATATAAATAATAGATTAATAACAAAGAGTACATCTTTTTAACCAGAACAAGATGAACACACATTTAGAATAAGAGCAACTGAGAAGGACTGCTGTCACTGTTAAGTGACGGCTTGAGACTGAAAATGTGAATGGATTCAAGTATTTTTATGTCAAGTAGTTGGTTGGTTTGTTTGAGGATGAAGAATAGATGCGGGGGACCAATCATTGAAGAAACATTTTGAACATGAGAAGAAAAATATCAAATACCTATACGTTCAGATTCAGAATGAGATCATTTCTTTGTGTGGTACTACTATGAATGAAAGCATCGTTAATATGGACAAGGAAGGGTGGGCCTATAGCTTACTAGCAGATAAATTTCTGAAAAGTAACAGTTACAGTATAAATAGGGTTGGGGTTTTTCGACAAAGAGACTGATAAAATCAAGGAGGAATTCATTGGCTTTGAAGAACTGGAAGCTCTTTACGCAAAAAACCATTGCGAAAGCCGTTGACGATTTTGTTACCAGCGAAGAACAGGTTCTCGAGAAATGTGTGGGCTTAGGTTTCGATGGCTGTTCTACGATGTCTAGCAAAAAAAAGGTGGGGTCCAAGCAGTATTGCAAAATAAGTATAAAAAAGCATTGTTCTTTCACTGTTCTTCACGCAAACTAAATCTGTTAGTAAATGATTTGAACACAGTACCTGAAATCCACAATTCTGTGGAAGCTATAAGGTACATTATTACGTTTTCCGCGAGTCGGTCTTGAGAAGAAAATTAACGCTAAACATCTCAAGCCTTTGCCAGACCAAATGGTCTGAAAGACACAAGTGTATCAAAGTGTTTAAGGAGCGCTTTGTACGAATAACACAAGCGCTAGAAACCTTTCCCATTAAAGGAAATGCCGCCACAAGAAAAGCGCCTTTCAGGTGCATTCAGCGGCATGTAAGTCGTCATTCATCATGACTGCGGAACTCTGCGGCATTAGAACCAGTTGTGATTGTTCTCCAATCCAAGACCTTGGATATCGTCAAAGCATGCAGCACATTCAACGACTTGCGGAAATGGTTAGGCACCATTGTAAGGATAAAGACAAAATCACCGGTGAAGTGTTAAAAGAAGCTAATAAAATATAAGCAACTGGGACTGGATCTGAATATAACGCGGATTGTTAGTAGGCAGCAGCATCGCAGCAATCATCCTTTTAATAATCTTTAATAAGATCTTTAATTATTCCTTATCTGGAATCTATATAACCTCTTCTTTAGAATTAGTTTTCTACTAAAAATACACCTGCCTTTCCACTGACATATTTACATCCTTTCCATATGTTACTCATAACAATCAATGAATTAAAGGAAAAGGGCTCTGCTGATACCACTAGCCCAGCCTTGCAATACCAGTACAGTAGAGTGCTCTTTCAGTACTCTGCGAAGGATCAAGACTTGCTACGATTCACTATGGGAGAGGACAGGTTAAAGGGGCTGGGTATGATGAGCGTACACAGAAAATTTTGTGTTTGACAATTATGATTATTCAAACAGAAGTTAATAAATTTGCATTGAACATATTTGCAACTGTTTCATACTGTGAATTTTTCATCATTTCATATTGTATTTAATATTCTATAGGTAGCATTAATAAAATAAAAATTAATTAAATATTAATTATTTCCTTATCCATACAAATGTTTTTAGTTTAATAAGTCTGCTTCTTAACCTGTAAGTTCAAGAAAATTTTAAACTGCTCCCCACTAGCTTTGAACTCTCTGCGCCCTATATATATATATATATATATATATATATATATATATATATATATATATATATATATATATATATATATATATATATATATATATATATATATATATATATATATATATATATATATATATATATATATATATATATATATCAAAAGATATTTATAAACCAATTAGTTAAAACATTAAAAGTGAAAAATTAAGATGATTTCAACTGAGTTAAAACGATATTAAATAGTACTAGAATTAAAAAAGAAAATCGCATAATATTTCAGAGCAATGACCTAAGTTCCCTCTTTCAGAAGCGAATGCAGAAGATATATATATATATATATATATATATATATATATATATATATAGTATATATATATATATATATATATATATATATATATATATATATATATATATATATATATATATATATATATATATATATATATATATATATATATATATATATATATATATATATATATATATTATATATATATATATATATATATATATATATATATATATATATATATATATATATATATATATATATATATATATATATATATATTATATATATATATATATATATATATATATATATATATATATATATATATATATATATATATATATATATATATATATATATATATATATATATATATATATATATATATATATATATATATATATATATATATATATATATATATATATATATATATACACTCACCCACTGAACTCTGGTACATAAAAAATCGAATTTAAAATGTCCTTCTTGAAGATGTGGAAATGTCTTTCAAGGCTATCATCCAATTCTTTCTTTAAATGCTTCAAATAATCTATAAAAGTTCGATAATAATAATAATAATAATAATAATAATAATAATAATAATAATAATAATAATAATAATAATAATAATAATAATAATAATAATAAAAGGAGGGGGGGTTACATAAAAAATTGAATCTGTCGAAGGAAGTATATTGAATGAAAAATGTATAAATTTCTTATTATAAAGAAAGAGAGAAAAATGAATATGCTTTTCCAACTCCTTCCTTTATTATATTCATTTCCTGTTTGTTGTGCAGACGAACTAACAAGACACAAATTCTGAGAATAAATAATCGAGAAACTATAATGATTTAAGGGGAAGTGTTGTTAAAGGTTGTCCGAAATATCAAGTACATAGATTTAGTAAGAATAAAAGATTATTATTTTAATATCTTATTTAAGATATGATGATAAAAACACATTTTTGCTTCATTTTACATTTTTTTAATTTATTTATTTATTTTCTGATCTTTGTAAATCTTTTTATCCTTACCACTATCATTCTCCTCAAATCAAATGCGAAAAATACTATAAACATTTAATATATGTTATTATAATATATTAATTTTTGTTTATTTTTATTTCATCGTTTCATTTGCAGTTTTGTCATCTAAAAATTATGTTACGATTGATTTAACTTTTTCTGTTAAAATTATCGAATTTTTGAAACTATTTTCCTTGTATTGCAGTATAGTTAATTTCGTACAATGAAAAAACAATAACTAAAAGATAAGATTTTTTAAATATGCAATACTGAATCATCTTCTTCAACTTTCTAGTAGGTAGTATCTTCCAGTGTCAGTGTGCTCAGCCTCGCTTTCTAGTTTCTCCGATCGGCGAAAGCGTTGCTCCTCCTCAGCTAATCCAGATCTGGTAAGCTATATTTTCCAAGCACCGCCTCCACCTCATCTTTCCACCTCCTCCTATGCCTTCATCTTGGAATCTTGTGTCTATAGTCTACACTCCCAACACCTTTTTTTTGTCATCCTTTGATCATCCATTCTTTTAAGATGACCCAGCAACTTTAGTTGAGACTTTTCTATCTTATTTGTGACAGGGTATACTTCCACTTTTCCCTAAAGTGTCTCATATCTTACCCTATCTCTTCTACGCTGAAACATTCACCTTATTTGAAAGCATCTCAAAACAATTTTTCCAATTGATATGGATTCTTCTAATTGCTTTTTCACATGATATTCTGTTTACGTTAATAACATTTTTAAATGAAGTATCGCAGGTAAAGTGTCGCATTGTTAGCAATAATAAAACTCAAGTTTGAACCAGTAAATGAACTTTACAGATATACGTAAGTAGCAATCCTCCCCTTTTCTTTCTTGGAATTTTCATCATATTTAAAAAAAATGCTTAAAATTATATATTGTTATTACTATTGTCAGACCAAATAATAATAATAATAATAATCTTTAATCTTAATTCATTTTTTCAGTTACAAATTTACATATAAATATCGTGTACTTTACATGTTTTGATACTAAACTGAAATAGGCTTCTGGGGAGACGAAATCGTCCTTTGAGCCCAATAATAATAATAATAATAATAATAATAATAATAATAATAATAATAATAATAATAATAATAATAATAATAATAATAATAATAATAATAATAATAATAATAATAAAAAAATGAAAATAATGAAAATAATAATAATAATAATAATAATAATAATAATAATAATAATAATAATAATAATAATAATAATAATAATAAAAATAATAATAATAAAAATAATAATAATAATAATAATAATAATAATAATAATAATAATAATAATAATAATAATAATAATAATATTAATAATAATAATAATCATATGCGTGTATAGTGCTTATATATATAAAGGGAAAGGAAATAAGATGACCTGTACTGTATAGTAATTACAGAGGGATAATTCTGTTGAGAGTAATAGAGAAAGTTTATGGAGAGGTATTAGTATCAAGAGTGAAAAAATTGACAAGAGATTGAGTGAATAAGGAACAAGGAGCTTTTGGAGAAGGTAGAGGATGTGTAGACCAGGTGGTCACACAGAGAAAGATTGGTGTGAAATTGAGTAAAAAAGATAAAATGGTGTATGTATGTTTTATGGACTTGGAGAAGGCACATGATAATGTATGCAGAAGGAGGTTTTCGAGGTACTGATGGAGCGGGTAGTGAAAGCGAAATTATTAAAATGGGTCAAAGCTTATTTGGGAAATTGTAGATCGAGGGTGATGGTGAAGAGGGAGCTGACCAATTGATTTAGAATAGGAGTTAGTTGTTTAATTTATTGATGACTAGAGTTGTTAGGGGAATGGAAAGGTACAAAAGGGTGTTTGAGAAGTGTGAGGAGTGAATGAGAGGTAAATATTACTGTTTGCAGATGAAGTGGTGTGGACTGCGGAATCTGTGGAAAGCTTAGAATGTTGGTGAGGGAGTTTGTAAGAGAATGTGCTTCAAAGAGATTGAAAATAAACTCAACAAAATATAAAGTAATAAGAATTGAGGGAGGGAATAAAGTAGCAAGGAGGTAGAAATGAGAGGGTGTCGAGCTAGAGGAGAAAAATTTGAAGAGGCAGAAGAGTTGAAATATCTGGGAATGCTGGTGGAGGGAAAAGTGAGTATGGGAGGGAAAATAAAGAACAGTCATAGGGGGAATGAAAGTGATGGAGGGATTGAGGAGGGTATGGACGTAGGAAATAAATATAAGAATGTTTTAAAGTATGTGTCAACCATCTGTAATGTAAGGGTGTGAAATTAGGATGATAAATGCACAGTCGAGAAAAAGATCGTATGTTTTTGAAATGAAGAAACTGAGGGCGATATGTGGATTAAGGAGGACAGATAGAATCAGAAACAAAAAAAATAATGGAGATATGTGGATTAAGGAGGACAGATAGAATCAAAAACGAAAAAATAATGGAGATTTGTGGATGAAGGATGAGAATAGTGGGTAGAGCGGAGGAGGGTGTGTTAAATGGTTTTGACGTATGTATAAAATGAATGAGGAAAGGATGGAAGGTAGAATGGTAAAATTCGGGATAGAGGGGTGCAGGGAGAGAAAAAGACCAAAGTGGAGACGGATTGATGGGGTGAAGGAGATTTTGGAGGAAAGAGGTCTGAGTGTGGAGAAGGTAGGATAGTTGCCGAGGACAGAGTGAAATGGGGGAAGGGTGATTGGGGGGGGGATAGAATATGCATTTGTGAGGAAATTGTGGTGGGCAACACCACACGAAAGTGGGAAAATTAAAAATTAAAATAAATAAATAAATACAA
>SEYY01024751.1:20000-27844 GCA_009176605.1 Armadillidium nasatum | reverse complement strand
GTGGATAAAGCGCTGCATTAGCACGCTTTAGGACGGGAGTTCGAATCCTCGATAAAACGAGATTTTGTTCGCCCCGCCCACTAACAGGAACGGACACAAAAAATCGCCGCGCGTAGGAGGTCTTCTGTAATTACAGTTTACGGCAAAGTGTATTAATACACTGATCTCAAACCCACACATCACTACAAACAAGCCAACACATACAAATACAACCTATAATTACATACAAACACTATCCTCTATCTGCCACTTGTTCTGTAGGTCTTCAAAGTATAGAATCTCACTACGTCCACGGATAGCTGAGTGATCTAGATCTGTAAGACTGTGGCAAGGGTTACTATCACCCCAGATAACTGTACATCATATCACCAGCATTAGGTGACCCCACTGGTCGGGAAAACACAAATAACTCTCCTTCCCCGATTGTCCTCACTACGGTGAGAGGTTAAAGTGGTTAAAAGTCTAAAGTCTAAGTCTATATATATATATATATATATATAATATATATATATATATATATATATATAATATATATATATATATATATATATATGATGTAATTAATTTTCATTTATTATTATTAAAATTATTATTATTTATTATTATTATTATATTATTATTATTATTATTATTATTATTTATTATTTTTATATTATTATTATTATTATTATTATTATTATTATTATTATTTTTATTATTATTATTATTATTATTATTATTATTATTATTATTATTATTATTATTATTATTATTATTATTATTATTATTATTATTATTATTATAATTATTATTCTTAAAATTATTTTCATTATTAAAATTATCATTACTTATTGCTGAGAACATCGATAGCTTTCTGAAAATGTAAGCAAATATTTTCGCGTATTTATTATTTATCAGACTATTGCTCTTACGTTATTTATTTAGCTGTCTATTTTTCCTAAGGAACAAAAGTTTTTACTCGCTAATAATAATATATGGCATCTCTATGGAGATTTAATATACGAAGTTACTGGTAATTGGAAACACGTAGATTTCGCCCGATGCAATATACAAAATGTCATTAATCAAGTGAAACAATTACATTCGCTGTTGTTTTAGCTTAATCAAAAATATTGTATTATATAATATATAAAATATATATATATATATATATATATATATATATATATATATATATATATATATATATATATATATATATATATATATATATATATATATATATATATATATATATATATATATATATATATATATATATATATATATATATATATATATATATATATATATATATATATATATATATATATATATTTATTTATTTATGTCACGTCTGGTGGGCAAAGGCCAGAGGCCTACTAAAAATTCCACCAGAGTTAGGGGCAAAGACGGGATCCTAGTCAAATCAAAGGCCGATGTGACCTGATACACGGCGTTTGAAGGTGTGTAAGTCATAGGAAGTTGGGAAAATAGAGAAAGGGAGTGTGTTCCAGACTTTACCAGTAGAGTACATGTAGGACAGAGCATAGCGGTTAAGTTTGGGGTCAGAGAGTTGGACAGAGAAAGGATGAGACTGTGTAGAAAGTCGAGTCGCATGAGCCCTTCTCAGTGGAGGAGGAATGCGACGAAAGAGTTCAGAAGAGCAGTGTCTATTGTAAATAGCGATAGTATAGAGAGAGTGACGCAACAATTCGACGGGCTGAAAGAGACTGGAGAGAAATAGTGAGAGCAGGAGAGTTGATAAGACGAAAATGCCCTAGACTCCACCTTCTCAAAGGGAGCTGTATGAGTGGAACCACCCCAGAAGTGTGAAGCATACTCCCTACAAGGAGCGAACAACACCTCTATACAGAGCAAGCAACTGGGGTGGATTGAAAGACTCAGAACACCCAACCTCTTAGAAGCTTGTTTAGAAAGAGAAGTAATGTGATCTTTCCAAGAAAGATCACGAGAAAAAGAAACACCAAGAATATTAAGAACAGATGAAGGTCTGAGTTGAGTGTTTTCGAAGAACAAATTATAGTTGTGTGGAAGATTATGTCGAGTAGAAAGGTGGACGAATTGAGTTTTTTTAGGCATTGAAAACAACCTTATTCTCTCTGCCCCAATTTGAAATACGAGATAAATCAGAGGTCAACTGCTCCAAGGCAACCTTCCTTGCGTCTAGTAACTGTTGTTTAGAAGGGCGCCTTCCAAATTGGAAAGAGTAATGAAGGATGGAGTTATCAGCATAGGAGTGGATAGGAGATGAAGTAACAGAAAGAAGGTCATTAATGAAAAGTAGAAAAAGTGTTGGGGATAGGACAGATCCTTGAGGAACACCACTATTAATAGATTTAAAGGAAGAGCGGTGGCCGTCTACAACTACTGCTATAGAACGACCGGAAAGGAAATCAGATAGAAGGTCACAGAGAGAAGGATAGATTCCGAAAGAGGGAATTTTGGAAATCAAAGCTTTGTTGCCAGACTCTATCGAAAGCTTTCGATATGTCTAGCGCAACAGCAAAAGATTCACCGAAATGCCGAAGGGCGGAGGACCAAGAGTCAGAGAGAAGGGAAAGGAGATCACCAGTAAGAGCGTTTCTTACGAAAGCCATACTGGCGATCAGAGATAAGATTAGAAGAATTGAGATGTTTCCAAATCTTCATGTTAAGGATAGATTCGAAAACTTTAGAAAGAACGGAGGTTAAAGAAATGGGACGATAGTTAGAGGGTTGAGAAAGGTCCCCCTTTTTCGGCACAGGCTGAATGAGCGCACGTTTCCAGCAAGAAGGGAAGGTTGAAGTAGAAAGACATAGACGAAAAAGTTTACCAAGGCAGGGTGCAAGCTCGAAAGCACAAGTTTTGAGAACCACAGGAGGGATACCATCAGGACCGTACGCCTTCTTAGTGTTAAGCTCAGAGAGAGCAGAAATGACGTCTTTAGAAGAAATTATGATTTTAGGCATAAATGAGTTGGAGGGGGTTGAAGGAGTTGGAACAGCTCCGGAATCGTCTAAGGTTGAATTAAAGGCAAAAGTTTGAGCAAAGAGTTCAGCTTTAGAGGAAGGCAAAACGGCAGTTGAACCGTCAGAAGATACTAGAGGAGGGAAAGAGGAAGAAGCAAAGTTAGAGTTTACATTTTTTTCAAAATGCCAGAAAGGTCGGGAGGAAGAAAAGCAAAAAAAAATTATTGCACTTGCGACGGAGAAAAGACGTTTTTGGTATCTCGAAGAATAGATTTTGCACGATTCCGGGATGAAATATAAGTTACGTGAGTTTCTGGAGTTTGAAGAAGACGGTAATCCCTGAAGGCAGCATCCCTGCGGCGGATAGCACGAGAACAAGCAGAGTTAAACCAAGGTTTGTTAAATTTAGTAGAATTGAAAGAATATGGAATGTACGCCTCCATGCCAGAGAGAATCACCTCAGTTATGCGTTCTGCACATTCCGGGGGATCCCTCCCACGGAAACAGTAATCATTCCATTTAAAATCAAGAAAGTACGACCGCAAGTCGCAGCTTACATACAATAAGAGTATCTCAGCAAGAAAGCCATCCGAACTATACCGTTCCGATTCAAGGGTTCTTTACTACTTATATATATATATATATATATATATATATATATATATATATATATATATATATATATATATATATATATATATATATATATATATATATATATATATATATATATATATATATATAACTTGTTTGTGCCTTATAAAATGTATGTTAATGAACATGCAATAAATAATGTAGAAACGTGTTTACTCTCACCTACCTTTGATTTATGTTTTACTAATTCATATTTATTCTATATTGTTTGAGTGAGTTTCTATGTATGCGCAGCATTGGACGTGTACGTGTACATGAGCATTTATCAATCTTTCTGTATGATGAAGTAAGTGTTTTACATAATTTATTGTTTTTAGAACTAAAATTTGAAGAAAAATTTTGGAAGAAAATTAAAATAAATAATTAAAATGAAATAAAAGAAAATAAATATAAATTAAGAATATAAATTTTGGAATAATAGCGAAATAAATAAAATAAAATAAAATGTAATTGAAATAAAAATAAAAAAATGAATAACAATAAAATAAACTTTAAAAAATAAATAAAATTAAATAAAATTTTTAAAAATAAAAAATAAGAAATAATAAAAATGAAAATAAATTATATTTTGAAAATAAATTTAAAAAAGTTTTTAAAAATAAAAAAAATTATTAATAATAAAAAAATAAAATTAAAGTGAAATAAATAATAAAAAAAATAAATTAAAAGAGTTTTTAAAAATAAATATCGAAACGAAAAAATATTGATACCAAATTATCGATATGAGAAAAATTGATACAAAAAATCCTTGAAAAAATTTATCTGTGAAAAATTCGAAGTTATAGGTATAAAATATTATCTAATCGATAGATTCGAAATAAATAATCGATATAATCAAAATATAAAATCGATAAAATCGTTTGTACGTTTCAAGCCATTCGTCGCCCAAACCATATTTCCTAGTTCGCCGTCTTTTCCATGCTTGCAGACACCGATTCCGAGACGGATTCCAATTATCATGGGGACCATTTCTCTCCCGGATCCTATGATTAATATATGATGATGATGATTGTGATGATGATATTGATGATGATGATGACCATGATCCAGATGATGATGCTGGTTGAAAAAATATATAAGGAAAACAAAATGGGGGATGAGTGGTGCTATCCACGTGATACATTACAGTGATGCCATGTATTCAATAAAAAAAACAGGTGCTGGAAATAATGGTAGGCTTAACAAAGGTTGATATTAGTCGCTGACTGAATGAAAGTTGCTAGATATTGTTATAAGTTGATTGAAGTTGCTGGGAAAAATAAAAAAAGTAAACCCTAAAAAAGGTATGGTGCAAAGATAAAACTGCAATAATCATCCTCTTTCTTTCTTATTCATTCTTTCTTCTTCCTTACTCCTCTTATTCTTCTTCTTCTTCTTTCTTATAACCTCTTCCTTTTTCCTTCAGGAAAGAACGTGGAAACCTTTGCTGTTAATCACAAACCACAAATGTTAACTGCAAAATCATAAAAGATAAACGTAAACAATTAATAACAACCTTAAAACAGCAAAAACGCAAAAAATTCCCCAAAGAAGAACATGGACCTGGCAACATTTGTAATTTAGGAAATCAATTTTGCATTCCCTCCGATCTCGGTTCCTATAGTACTCCCTTCATATAATTTTTACATAAAATAAAGTATATGCAATATATATATATATTTATATATATATATATATATATATATATATATATATATATATATATATATATATATATATATATATATATATAATATATATATATATATATATTTTTCTTTATCCCTATTATCACAGAAAATTTTTTTTAACATTATTTTACAATTTTAAAATTTCACTTTTCTCAGAAATTTCCTCCCCATATAGAACCTAGCTTTTGCGAGCCCATTTCGACTCGCCTCCTTCAGGGTAAAATTGCGTGAGCAAGTGTATAAAAAAAATAGGAATAAAGAAAAAGTAAATAAATATTAATGTGCGTACTTAGCGTTTAGCACTGTTAACTTATATATATATATATATATATATATATATATATATATATATATATATATATATATATATATATATATATATATATATATATATATATATATATATATATATATATATATATATATATATATATATATATATATATATATATATATATATATATATATATATATATATATAACCTACAGTTAACATTCTTTTTCAGTATATAGACATGCGTTTCAATTCTCCAAATCTTCAAGTTATATTAATGTTGCTAATATATACAAATGCCAATGTCTTTGTTGGGGTCTGTCTCTATGCAACATCAAGTGCTTTAGCTGCAGTTGCTCCTTTTGACTATACTACCTGCATTCTTGTAATGGGGATAGTTTGTACAATATATTCAACGGTGGTAAGATATATATATATATATATATATATATATATATATATATATATATATATATATATATATATATATATATATATATATATATATATATATATATATATATATATATATATATATATATATATAGGTATCATTCATTCTCACACACAATTTCTCACCATCTCTGACACATCTATAGTTTCATTTTCAACCAGACACTCTTTCTTCTTGCATTTCTAATCCTATCTCTTATCTTTACCTCAAAGATTACCAAATATCTTTAATTTTGGGAAACTGAAACCTTTTTTTCATCTTCGAATTTATTTCCTACGTCTCATATTCATAGCTAAGAGTTGAAACAAAAATACCTTTAAAAAATTTCACTTTTTATGTTCCAATACAAATTTTTTCTTTTATTTTTTATTTTTTTGTTCTGCTTCTCTAAGATTACTATGAACTCTTTCACCCTCCTCAACCCTATGATTAATATCTTCTTTCATGTCTCTGAGCAATTACAATTTCCATCCCTAAGTATACGTAAAATATCCGCTAGACCTACACTATCCATTTATATGTTATGCAACTGTCATTGATTTTCTTCTCTGAGCTTTGCACTCGTATTTCTCACTTTACTTTCATTTATATTAATTTTAAGTCTTTCCTTTAGACACTCTCGTTCAACTTCAGACAACAAGTCTCGTAAAGTTTTCTGCAATCAACCACTAATACAGCATATATATATATATATATATATATATAATATATATATATATATATATATATATATATATATATTAATATATATATATATATATAATATATAATATATATATATATATATATATATATATATATATATATAGGGTGGTATTCGTGCTGTGGTATGGACAGATGTCTTTCAGTTAATAGTAATGACCATTGGGATGCTAATTTACGTAATTGCTGGTGTAATTCAGATTGGAGGAATAGGAAACCTGTTTAATATTGCTGAAGAAGGAAAAAGACTCGAGTTTTTCAAGTAAGAATAATTTATTCATTTGTTTTAATTATGTTTAAATTTATGATTGACAGAATGAATCAAAAAATTATTATTATTATTATTATTATTATTATTATTATTATTATTATTATTATTATTATTATTATTATTATTATTATTATTATTATTATATTATTATTATTATTATTATTATTATTATTTATTATTATTATTATTATTATTATTATTATTATTATTATTATTATTTATTTATTTATTTTTATTATTTATTTATTTATTTATTTATTTAATTTATTTATATTATGCAAAATATTTTACTTTTCAGAAACACTTTTCGGTTTAAAATAGAAAGAATAATTAACATGTTCAATTAATTACCTAATCAATTTATTTTTATTAATTAATTAAACTGACAATGCAGACTTGTGGAAAATGTAAAAGTAGAGAACTTTGCACAAGTAATTTGCAATCAACATAGATTGATTGTTGAACGTTTTTGACAAACCAAACCCAAAAGTTTTCTTTTAATTTATATAGTAATAATTTTTTTCATCTGTTATTCTCATTATCTTTTAATTTCCATTTTTAAAAATCCTTAAAACTCTAATATCTACTACCCTAAGTACATTTGATTTTTTTTTTTTTTTTTTTTTTTTTTTTTTTTTTTTTTTTTTTTTTACAAAACGCCACCGCTCACGGACAGAGCCCTTTTCAAGTTTCCTTCAATTCATGGTTTTTGTGTATGTTTCTGACCTTTCATCACCAGAAAGTTTTTAAAAATTCTGTACTACAGAATCTTATGCATTGTATTTGTTTGTTACTTCCAGTATGAATCCGAGTATATACGAGAGACATAATTTTTACAACACAATAGCATTTGGAGTTTTTTTCTAT
>SEYY01024751.1:0-15000 GCA_009176605.1 Armadillidium nasatum | reverse complement strand
TAACACGATGTTCTACACAGTCTTATCCTTTCTCTGTTCAACTGTCTGATCCTAGACTTAACCGCTATGCTTAATCTTATATACACAACAACTGGTAAAGTCTGGAACACACTCTCTTTTTCTTTTTTAACGATTAGGTTCTGATATGGACCCAACTCTGGATTAGTATTTTCTGGTCTTTACCCACCAGAGGATATATATATATATATATATATATATATATATATATATATATATATATATATATATATATATATATATATATATATATATATATATATATATATATATATATATATATATATATATATATATATATATATATATATATATATATATATAGAGAGAGAGAGAGAGAGAGAGAGAGAGAGAGAGAGACCAAGATAGAGAGAAGTTAAGAGAGGTGATAACAAGTTTTGCTGAAAGCTAAAAGAGGTGGGATTGATCGTGAATGTTGAAAAGACAGAACTGTTAATAATTAGAAGGGAGGAAGAGGAAGAGGAGCTTGTGCTGAAGGTGCATGGCGAGGAGGTGATTGTGGTAGAGAAATGTGAATATTTGGGGAGGAGAAAGTATTCACAAGGGAATGAAGTAATATGCTGGAAATCACCAACTGGATGGAGAAATACGGAAGAATGGTGTAAGCGCTGTACCCAGTCTTGGCAGACAAAAGAATGGATATAGGAGTAAAGAAAGTAATTTTTTAAAGTACTCTAACCTCAATTTTGTAATATGGAACGGAGACTTGGAGTGCGACAACAAGAAAAGAAATCAGAATTCCAGCAACAGAGATGAGGGTGTTGCGTTTGATGGTGGGAAGAACAGGAAGGAGAGGATAAGAAGCGAAAGAATTAGATAAAGTATAGGGGTTGAACCAATTAATCAAAAGATAGATGTAGCAAGACTGAGATGGTTGGGACACGTGTGGAGGATGCAGGAGGGGAGAGAGGCTAGAGGGAGGTGAGAGTGCAGGCCAAGATTAAGAAGACCGAGAGGGAGACAAATGAGAGATGAATGGAGTCAGTTCGGGATTCACTGAGGCGCATCAGCTGCCTATGATGGAACAGTTGGTGGCAGATGGAATTATTTACGACAGATCTAGATAGAGACGAGTGCTGGCCCCACTGACAGGCCCCTAGAGCCTTACTTGGATCTGTATATATATATATATATATATATATATATATATATATATATATATATATATATATATATATATATATATATATATATTTGGTATCGGTATCGGTATCGGTATCGGCATCGGTATCGGCTAATTTTTCGGTATCGATATCGGTATCGGAAAATGGAAAGTCTTGGTATCGGTATCGGTATCGGTATCGGTAAAAATTTTGGTATCGCTCCATCCCTATATATATATATATATATATATATATATATATATATATATATATATATATATATATATATATATATATATATATATATATATATATATATATATATATATATATATATATATATATATATATATATATATATATATATATATATATATATATATATATATATATATATATATATATATATATATATATTATATATATATATATATATATATATATATATATATATATATATATATATATATATATATATATATATATATATATATATATATATATATATATATATATATATATATATATATATATATATATATATATATATATATATATATATATATATATATATATATATATATATAACATTATTTATTTAGTTATATATATATATATATATAATATATATATATATATATATATATATATATATATATATATATATATATATATATATATATATATATATATATATATATATATATATATATATATATATATATATATATATGTATAAAATTTTAATAAACATACATATATATAAAGCAATTATTTTACAACATATTCTCCCTCTAAATCAACACTTTTGAAGGTGGTGTTTCCATCCGTGTAACTCCTTTCTGAAGAATGCTTCGCCCCTCGTTTTGAACCAATCTAAAATCGAGTACCTTTGAGGTAGTCTTTCAGTTTTGATGAAGCAAGATCAGGGCTTTAGGGTGGATGAACTAAGAATTACCATATTAATTCTCTCAACACAGCAATGACAATTATCGAAGAATGTGTTTGAGAATTGTCGTGATGAAACAGGACAGTACAGTGTAACTTCCTGGTCGTTTTTTAATCAGGTGCTTCTTAGAATTTTTTAAAAACTTGTGATTTCTTCACTCCTGTGATAGTCCTTTGTAATTGAAGAAAGTCTACCAAAATAATCCTTTTCTAATCCCAAAAATTAGTTGCTACCAATTTTGCGCCGGCTTCTAGGATTTAAATTTGACAGGTCCAAGAGATCTTTGTGAAAGTCACTGCTTTGACTGTTCCTTAGTTTCAGAATCGTATTGGTAGATCCAAGAAATTTTTTAAAGAAGCCATCAAAAGATCAGCATTTTAAACCAACTGGTCAGGTCGCAACATTTTAGGAATATATCGAACCGAAAGCCTGCCGAAAGCCTGCCGAGGCCGAGGTATTCGGTCAAAATCGAAAATGCTGACCAATGAGAAATGTCCATTTCAGAATGTACCTGATGAATGTAAATTCGACGGCCTTTCTCTTCCAATTTCTGCACTTTCACTACCATTTCTTCATTCGTTGACTTTGATGGTCTTCCTTTAATTGGATCATCTTGCAGGTCTTCTCTTTAATCTCTAAAACGGCAAATCCATTTATAAATTGCTGTTTTTTTTTGTTCTTTTGAAATGTCATCACTATAAACTTTTTGCAAAGCCTCAGTGATTTGCGAATGTATCCACCCAGGCTTGAAATGAAATTTTATATCGGACCACCTCGAAATTCATGTTTCTTCACAGGTAAAAAAATGAAGCTTTTTTTTTTTTTTTTTTTTTTTTTTTTTTTAATGGCACATGCACTACATTATGACCGATGAATGAATGAAATAACCTGTTGGATATTATCATTATAGACTGGAGAAATGGTCAATCATTTATCATGAAAAATGCTCGAAGTCTCGACGTGAAAGTTTACACAAAAACACTTTTCCGTGTACTTTTTGACTTCCCTTCGTGTATATATATATATATATATATATATATATATATATATATATATATATATATATATATATATATATATATATATATATATATATATATATATATATATATATATATATATATATATATATATATTTTTTTTTTTTTTTTTTTTTTTTTTTTTTTTTTTTTTTTCAATACACCGTATCCCGCAAGATGCAGGGTGGCGTCGGCTAAGGAAACATAATGTTCCTGCAACCGTACATGGGACGAAAATCCTGGTTAAAAAGGTTCCCAGCCTTTAAAACCATGCGAAGAATAATTCTTCAATTATCCTGACTGCGACGAAATCCCAATCCTTTTTAACAACCAGACGTTATATATATGTATAAAAATAATTCCACACTCTCTTTAATATGTCTTTTTAAAATGTTTACTTGTTGAAAAGAACTGTTATTTAAAATTTTGTTGCTCCTCCTCTATAGTCCGTTTAAAATTAATTTTGCTTCATTATTTAATCTAAATTTAATTTCTAATTCTGATTTAATAAAAAAAATAAAAATCAAAATATTTTAAAATATTCAAAAATTTTAGTTATCTTCTTATATACAATATCTGGCGTTAGTTTCTCTGCTCCATCTTCTTTCTTCTTCTAATATTTCCTCGAAAATCTTACAACACTCTCAATCCCTTCTCTGGCTCTTCTCTTTTCTTCTTTCCCAGCTGTTCCCCAATGCGACTGATTCCGACAGCAGTCAGTCAATATATATATATATATATATATATATATATATATATATATATATATATATATATATATATATATATATATATATATAAATATATACTCTCACTAATTATCTCCAGTCTCTTTCTTTCTGTCGAATTGTTACATGACTCTCTCTATGTTATCGCTATTACAATGGACAATGCTCTTCTAAACTCTCTCATCGAATACCTTCTCCTTTGAGAAGCTTTCGTGCGACTGCTTTCTTCACAGTTTCAACCTTTCTTAAGTCTCTCATCCAAGACTAAACCGCCATGCTCATTCTTTCATGTACTCTACTAGTAAAATCTGGAACACACTCAATGATGTATTTTCTCAAGTTCCTATGACTTACAAACCTTCAAACGTCGTGTATCAAGAATTGTTGGCCTTTAATTTAACCAGGCTTTGTATTTTCTCCCTAAGTCTGGTGAATATATTAGTGGGTCTCTTTAATTTGCCCACTAGAGGTGAAATAAAATACATATATATATATATATATATATATATATATATATATATATATATATATATATATATAATATATATATATATATATATATATATATATATATATGACAGTACAGTACCTTTTTCTTCTGTCGTCAATGCTCAAGTAGCTCTTATATGGAGAGATCTTTTAATGAAATTCAAAATATTTTCTCAAGCAAGTCCACTGCAGAGTAGCATCATAAATAAAATTCTGAGTGAGTTTCATATATATATATATATATATATATATATATATATATATATATATATATATATATATATATATATATATATATATATATATATATATATATATATATATATATATATATATATAATTTTTTGCATTAATCCTTAAAGAATAAAATCGCTAAAAGGGAAAATCTTTAAGCTTTCGAATGGCATATTTGTATCTCCATCTTTCCAGCTAGAATTAAAGTTTTTTATTAATATTATTAGATTTTTATTGGGTATTTTAACACCCTTAATTAAAAACTTACACTGTAAAAAAAAAAAAAAATAAAAAAAAAAAAAAAAAAAAAAAAAAAGAGAAATTTTTTTAGTTTACTATAGTTACCTTTCAGAAAAACGTTTCTGAAAAAAATCGAGAGAGAAAAAATAATTGTAAAAGGTGACATTCTTGAAAGATTTTATTAAGTATGATCAATTGATCACTATTACGATGGTAATAATACTTCGTTGTTTTGCTTTTAACTCAGAACTAGTAAGTCAGAAGGGGTCAGAAATATGATGTAAAGTCCTAATTATTTATATAATCATTGATTAAAAATCTATTTAAATTTGAAATAACTTAAAATCAATGAAAGTATTTATAATCATTGATTAAAAATCTATTTAAATTAGAATAACTTAAAATCAATTAAAGTATATTCTTCGATTACTTAATTTTGATAACTCATATTACACTTCGTTTTTTTTAATCCTCATGTCTGTGATCAAAATTTCATTAACCTTTAATTCCATTTGCCTTTTCTTAAAGATTCCAGTCAAGCTTTGTATTATATATCAATCCCAACAGGGTAGTTCTTGTGTTCCTTCCAATTTCTTCAGTTTATGCAATATCTTTTATTTATTCCCTTTAATTATAACAAGATATTTTTTTCACATCATTTTCAGCAAAGTTTAAACTTTGTCGTTAATCTCAGAATAAATCACATTTACTAATTTTTAATTCATCCACTCTTTCTTATTATATATTAATGAAAATTATCCTAAATATATATTAGAAGCATATATGGTTTATATCATTAGCTCAAATACTGAACATGAGATATGCTACAAAGTAAACAAAATATATATATGCAATTTATTTATATCGCATATACAACTGATGAAGGAAATATCTGACATGAAATTTAAAAACTTTCAATTGCAGCTTTCATTTGTGGAGCTATTTTCATCGCAATGGCATTCCTTACAGCTAAAACAGAAAGCATCATTCAACTCACATCATCAGTCAGCGGAATACTTATAGGATTAATATTTGGAATATTTATGCTTGGTCTTTGCTTTCCCAGAAGTAACAGAAAAGGAGCTTGGACAGGCATAATCGTTTCCAGTGTAAGAACTTCTTAATTAAACTTTTTTTCCTTCCAGTTTTGATAATTTTAAAAACATTCATTGCAGAATCGTGACTGTCGCATGGTACCTAAACGTAATTCTAAATTACGTCCAATTACATAATAACATCAAATAATTATATTTAAACTTCTCTGTTTCTTCATTTATTTGTTGTTTTTAACATGTTTAACATCAACCTTGAAAAAAATGAAAAGAGAAAATTTAGAAAATAATTTTAGCCTCACACAAAAAATTTAATAAAAAAAATCTTTTATTAAACTTCAAATTGTCTCTTTACAACGATAAACTCTTTCCATTTTACAATCTTCAAGGAAAAACTTGTTAATCATAATTTATCTTTCATTTATTTGAATATAATAAACACTGTTATTTTCAATGCTTCAAACACAAAGGTTTTTCATTACACTTTCCACTTTCTTTTTTTCATAATCTTTCACATAAATTTTTGAAAACACAAAGCCTACATTTGTCTTTTATGTGTTTTTATTTTGTTTGTTTGTTTTTTGTCTTTTTCCTAATGATCTATGCTGTAAGGATAACATTATTTCTCTTTCCAAACACACTTCTAAGTAGCTTTCAAAATTTCTTCACACTAACACAGATGCTTGATAGAGTGTGCGTCACACATTTGTGGTGTTTTTACTCAAAAAAGCTTTACTTGAAAAAGTTGGAGTCTAGTGCTTTACATTTTGTCAATTTTAGTTCACACTAACTCTCTCTAGACTCTTTCTGCCCGTCTAATTGTTGTGTCCTTCTCTTTAAATATTATCGCTCTTACAACGGACATTGACTGCTCTTCTGAACTTTCCCGTAGCATACCTCCTCTTCTGAGAAGGGCTCGTGATACACGCCTTTCTATCAGTCTTATCTTTTTTCTGTCTAATTCTTTGACCTTATATTTGACCGCTATGCTCAATTATAAATGAACGACATTAATAAAATCTGGAACACACTACCTTTATTTATTTTCCTAACTTCCCTTTCCTAACTTTCACTTTTAAAAGTCGTGTATTTCACCTGGATCTCTAATTTTTTCAAATCTCGAATTTTCGATATATATATATATATATATATATATATATATATATATATATATATATATATATATATATATATATATATATATATATATATATATATATATATATATATATATATATATATATATATATATATATATATATATATATATATATATATATATATATATATATATATATATATATATATATATATATATATATATATATATATATATATATATATATATATATATATTATATATATATATATATATATATATATATATATATATATATATATATATATATATATATATATATATATATATATATATATATATATATATATATATATATATATATATATATATATATATATATATATATATATATATATATATATATATATATATATATATATATATATATATATATATATATATATATATATATATATATATATATATATATATATATATATATATATATATATATATATATATATATATATATATATATATATATATATATATATATATATATATATATATATATATATATATATATATATATATATATATATATATATATATATATATATATATATATATATATTAATCAGTTTGAATATGGTGTCGAGACATTTAAAAAAAAAAAATCTAATCTCTTAGAGTTTTTAATTTATCTTTTATTACCAAAGTTGTAAAAGATTGTAAACTTATTACTTTTAAAATTAACTCAGAATGTTTACACAATTAATAAAGCAATAAATTAACATTCTATTAATTTTTAGATATTTTTGTTATGGATCTATATTGGCGCATTAAAATATGGAAAATCCCCCAACATTCTTCCTCTTTCAACGGAGGTTTGTCCGATTGACATGATCTCTAACAAGACCTTTGCTGGAAGCAACGACACAATTGCCGGAAATGAAATGGATTTTAATGGTACGAGAAGTATCCTTTTCCAGAATAAAGGAAATCATAGCGGAACACAAAAAGAAGAAAGGTAACCAATTTTTGTAACCTTTGTGTCAAAATAAAAATAAAAATTAGGATAAAAAATTTTTTTCCAAGAAATTTTCGTATCTAAAGAAAATTAAATAAAATAAATAAATATAAGTGAATTTAAAATATGATATGACGTGTATTAGAAATTGATATTTTATAAATATTAAATCAATAATATCTATGACAAAATAAGAGAGCAAAAGTTTAAATTTCAAACATATTTATTAATATCAATTATAATAATAATAATAATAATAATAATAATAATAATAATAATAATAATAATAATAATAATAATAATAATAATAATAATAATAATAATAATAATAATAATAATAATAATAACAATAATAATAATAATAATTCAATTCGCAATTCACAAATCTTTATTCAGGAAATGGTACATTTACAGGTTTAAAGTTTAAAAGAAGGTCCTATGCTACGTACTTCAATAAAAATCTTAATAATAATATTGTGACTGTCCAGTTCTCTGAACAGTTTCCTTTCAGCCCCAATGTTTGATATATATATATATATATATATATATATATATATATATATATATATATATATATATATATATATATATATATATATATATATATATATATATATATATATATATATATATATTAGAGGTGGACCGGATATCCGCATCCGCATCCGCAACTGCGGATATCCGCATCATTTTTCCAATATCCGCATCCGCGGATATCCGCAATTGAATATCCGCAACCGCATCCGCCTTCGCGGATAGTAAAAAATTATAAGTAAATTATGAGTTCAGCTGAATCATGTTTGTCAGATGTGATACCACTTGTTTCAACATTGAAAGTTGTGTTAACAAATGTTAAGTCTAAGGGAGTTTCAAGAATGACTGAAACATTAATGAAGGAGATGAACAACAGACTTGAAAACCTGGAAAATGATGATGCTTATACAATTGCAACCTTTTTAGATCCTAGGTACAAAACAAAAATTTTTAAACCACTTGTTTCTCAGAATGTTAAAATCATATTAGGATGCTTATGCGATGAGATGATAGAAACAGATAAAATAACACCTTTCAAGAAAAAGCAAAAGCTCTCAGATACAAAAGAAACCAAATCTGTTAGCTTAAGCATTGCTAAATCAATGAAAGATCTTCTAGCTTCCAGCAGAGATGAAGAATCACAGTCAGAAGTGTCAAAGGATACAATATCGATTATTGAAAATTATCTGAAACTCCCACGTTTGGAGGCAGATAAATACCAACTGGTTTGGTGGAGAGATAATTGCAAAAGTTTCCCTTTTCTTGCTGAAATGGCAAGGACTTATTTAGCATGTCCTTCAACTAGTGTTGCTAGTGAGCGTCTTTACAGTTGTGCAGGCCTCATTTACGACGAAAAGCGAACCACTTTCACCTGAAAGAGCCCAAAAGCTTTTATTTCTAAAAAATAACTTACCAATTATTAACTTCAAATGGAATATGTGAAACTGTGAAGTGTGAAGGTAATACTGAATTACTGGTAATATATATATATATATATATATATATATATATATATATATATATATATATATATATATATATATATATATATATATATATATATATATATATATATATATATATATATATATATATATATATATATATATATATATATATATATATATATATATATATATATATATATATATATATATATATATATATATATATATATATATATATATAACCTTTTCAAAATGGGTTAAGGTTGGGGAAAGAGGTTGGTGGGGTGTTCAAGAGTTGGGTCCCCGTCTCACACCCTGGTAACATAGATTCTGGATATTATATTTAAAATTCCAAAAATCTATAGCAAAACTTTAAAAAATTAAACTATCCGCATCCGCATCCGCATTTGCGGATATCCGCAATTGAATATCCGCATCCGCATCCGCGATAGTAAAAAATTACTATCCGGTCCACCTCTATATATATATATATATATATATATATATATATATATATATATATATATATATATATATATATATATATATATATATATATATATATATATATATATATATATATATATAAATTTGATTTTATTTAATAATTATAAGTTATGAAAGATTATTCTAGAGTAACAAAAGTCTAGAAATATTGATCATGAAAGTAACAATAACAGAGACGTTACTCATGATGTTTACTACGATAATACTAGTAATAATAATAGTAATGAAGATAGTTACTTCAAAAATATGCAATAATAATAATAATATCAATAATAATAATAAAATAATGATAGTAATGATTATTATTATTATTATTATTATTATTAATAATAATAATAATAATAATAATAATAATAATAATAATAATAATAATAGTATGATAATTGTAATCTAAAATTTATAATGGAGTTTTCAATAATTAAAATAGTAATAATAATAAAACACTGGCAGTAACAATGATAGATAATAAAAATAATAACCGTATTAATAATTACAATGATGGAAGTTATATTAGCAGATGCTGTAGAATATCTTATTTTAATAATAATAATAATAATAATAATAATAATAATAATAATAATAATAATAATAATAATAATAATAATAATAATAATAATAATAATAATAATAAAAATTCATTCATTCATAAAGCTTTATTCAGGAAGTGGTACATTTACAGGTTTAAAGTTTAAAAGTAGGTCCTATTCTACTAAATTCAATTATAATCTTAATAATAATATCGTGACTGTCCAGTTCTCTGAAAAGAGGCTGCTGGGGAAAAACACAACGGTTTCCTTTGAGCCCCAATGATTAATACATATTAATATATATATAATTATACTTTATTTAATAATTAAAGGTTATGATAGGTTACTTCTAGAGTAACAAAAAGAAATATTGATTATGTAAGTAACTATAACAGAGAACGTTTCTTATGATGTTTTCATTGAGAATACTGGTAATAATAATAGCAATGATGATATATACTTTAAAGATAATAATAGTAATAAAAATAATAGTATCGATAAGAATAATATAATAACGGGGGTGATATTAATAATAATAATATTACTAATAATAATTACAATAATAATAATAATAATAATAATAATAATAATAATAATAATAATAATAATAATAATAGTAATAGTAATAATAATGAAAACAACTAATAATAATAATAGTAGTAATAATTGTAATCTATAATTTATAATATAATTTTCAATAATAGAACAATGGAGACAACAATGATGGATAATAAGAATAATAATAATAATAACAATGACAATAATAATAATAATAATAATAATAATAATAATAATAATAATAATAATAATAATAATAATAATAATAATAATAATAAATAATAATAATAATAATAATAATAATAATAATAATAGTAATAATAATCGTGTTAATAATTGCAATGCTGGAAATGATTTTTGTGGTTGCTGTAGAGCATCTGATTTTAATAATATTAATAGTAATAATAATAGTAAAGATAATAATCCAATTAATAAAAATACTAATGATTAAAATAATAACAAAAGTAGTAATACCAATAATAGTAACTAATAATAATGAAAATAATAATAATATATTAGTAAAACAAATAAAAATTATAATAGTAATTGTTATAATAATAATTATAATAATAATAATTATTAAATAATAATAATAATAATGATAATAATAATAATAATAATAATAATAATAATAATAATAATAATAATAATAATAATAATAATAATAACAATAATAATGTTAATAACAATAACAATAATAATAATAATAGTAATGACCAAACAATAGAAGTAATAATAATAATAATAAACTAGCAATAATAATAATAATAATAATAATAATAATAATAATAATAATAATAATAATAATAATAATAATAATAATAATAATAATAAAATAAAAATAAAATAAAATATAAAAATAAAATAAAAAATAATTAAATAATAATATAATAATAATAATAATAATAATAATAATAATAATAATAATAATAATAATAATAATAATAATAATAATAAGAAATCAATAGGAATTAATGAATATTTTTTTAATTTTGCGGGCGTATGATTTTATTGATCTTTCAATTTTTATGTTGCCATGGAGATTGTAATATAGGATGGTGGAGACGTAGCTAACTGCTTGTCGTGCTTTGGTGAGCCTATAAAAAGGGGTTTGAAGGTTTGTGCTATTTCTTAAGATTATTCCTCTCTCAGTTTGATTGTTGGGATGGTTAGTTATTAGGAATTCGCATGTGTTATTGTTTATTACTTTGTGTATTTCCTTTAGGAGTGAGAGGTTTAGAAGATGATCAAATTGCAATATGTTGAGTTTTATGAATAAAGGTGGTGTATGACTATAAAAATCTCTGCTGCCACTGAGTAGTCTTATGATTCGTTTTTGCATTGTTGTGATTTGATGTGTGTTAGATTTGGTTGTTGTTTCATATACAGGTAGACAGTACAGTATGTGGGGGTGAATGTGTGGAAAATATATTTTTCGTTGAACATACAGTGGAATAGATTTAGCTAATTTAACAAGGATGTATATATACTTTGCCAGTTTATTTACTAATGTGTTTATGTGTTCTTTAAATGTCAGCTTGTCATCTACTATGACTCCTAGGATTTTAGAGGTATTTGACCGGGTTAGCTCAATATCTTTTAGTTTGATTTTAAAATTATTTTTAACGTTTTTATCGCTTATTATTATGTAGGAGGTTTTTTGTATGTTTAATGATAGTTTATTTATTTCATGATGTTTGTTAAAGAGGTTTCAACTTTTTTGGATAGTGTTTCGGGGTTCTTGTCATTGATCAATATAGATATATCATCTGCGAACGAGACTAAGAAAGAGTTGTGTGAGTTTATTAAGTCGTTTGTATACATTGAGAACAGAAGTGGTGCAAGTATGGATCCCTGTGGAACGCCAGTTTTTATTTGTTGCGTGTTAGAAAGTATGTCATCTAGCGTTACGTATTGTTGTCTACCTTTGAGGTAGGTTTCAAACCACTGCAAGCTTAGGCCATCGAAACCCAGTCTTTTTAGTTTTGTTAATAAGATATCGTGGTCTATTGTGTCAAACGCTTTGGTGAAGTCTAGTAGCAGAAGGGCGGAGGAGTCTTTATTTTCTAAATTTTTGTAAAGTTTTTCGGTCAGACAGATAAGTGCGTTCCGAGGTTGAACGTCCTTTCTAAAGCCGAACTGGAAATCGCTAAGAAGAGAATTTGAATTGAGACATTCAGTCAGCTACTCAAATATTATTTTTTCGAATATTTTGCCTAATCGTGTGAGTAACGGAAATTGGTCTATAGTTTTTACGGAGGGAGGGATCATCTTTCTTAAAAATGTGAGTCACGCGGGAAATTTTGAGGGTAGAGGGGAAAATGCTGGAGAGGATTGAAACATTGATTCAGTGAGCTAGTGGTGCGGAAATGAGGTCAGCCACGAGTTTGTATTTGTGGTTTGGGACGCTCAAAATATCGCATTTTTTATTTTTATAATAATAATAAATATAATAATCATAATAATAAAAATATTAATGATTAAAATAATAAAAAGCAATAATAATAATAATAATAATAATAATAATAATAATAATAATAATAATAATAATAATAATAATAATAATAATAATCATAAAGGTAATAATCATAATAATAAAAATGAAAATAATATCAAAAATATTAATAATAATAATAGTAATAATAAATAAAAATAATAAAAATAATAATAATAATAATAATAATAATAATAATAATAATAATAATATATAATAATAATAATAATAATAACAATAATAATAGTAATAACAGTAATAACAGTAATAATAATAATAATAATAATAATAATAATAATAATAATAATAATAATAATAATAATAATAATAATAGTAATAATAATGGATTAATATGGGTTTATGAAGATTTTTTTAATTTTGCGCGCAGATGATTTTATTGATCTTTCATTTTTTATGTCGTGAAGGAGATTAGTATATAGAATGGTGGAGGTGTAGCTTACTGTTTGTCGTGCTTTTGGTGAGTCTGTAGAAATGGGTTTCTAGGCTAGTGTTATTTCTTAAGTTTATTCCTCTCAGTTTGATTATTTTGATGTTAGTTTTTAGAACGATAATAATAATAATAATAATAATAATAATAATAATAATAATAATAATAATAATAATAATAATAATAATAATAATAATAATAATAATAATAATAATAATAATAATAATAATAATAATAATAATAATAATAATAAAACAAATAATGAAGTTTAGAATTTAATTTAAATTTTTGATTAAATAATTTAAATTTCAATGTTAAGTTATTCTGAAATATTGCTTCGGAAATAATTAAGCACGATACTTTTAAGTAATAAGAAGTTTTAATGAAGAACATATATATATATATATATATAATATATATATATATATATATATATATATATATTATATATATATATATATATATATATATATATATATATATATATATATATATATATATATATATATATATATATATATATATATATATATATATATATATATATATATATATATATATATATATATATATATATATATATATATATATTAGGATGGAGCGATACCAAAATTTTTTACCGATACCAAGACTTTCAATTTCACTGATACCGATACCGAAAAATTAGCCGATACCGATGCGATACCGATACCGATACCGATACCAATTTTAGTTATAAGAATATATATATATATATATATATATATATATATATATATATATATATATATATATATATATATATATATCAGATCCAAGTAAGGCTCTAGGGGCCTGTCAGTGGGGCCAGCACTCGTCTCTATCTAGATCTGTCGTAAATAATTCCATCTGCCACCAACTGTTCCATCATAGGCAGCTGATGCGCCTCAGTGAATCCCGAACTGACTCCATTCATCTCTCATTTGTCTCCCTCTCGGTCTTCTTAATCTTGGCCTGCACTCTCATCTCCCTCTAGTCTCTCTCCCCTCCTGCATCCTCCACA
>SEYY01024750.1:20000-22306 GCA_009176605.1 Armadillidium nasatum | reverse complement strand
TATATATATATATATATATATATATATTATATATATATATATATATATATATATATATATATATATATATATATATATATATATATATATATATTATATATATATATATATATATATATATATATATATATACGCAATATATATATAATTTGAATAGTTTCAATTAGAAACGAATAATTCTTAAATATATCATATATATATATATATATATATATATATATATATATATATATTATATATATATATATATATATATATATATATATATATATATATATATATATATATATATATTATATAATATATGTATATATATAAAGTATTTGTTTTTATATTCCCTCATTCTTAAAATACGCGATATCATTTTCTATACCTTCATAGTTATTCGTTTATTATATTGAATATGATGATTTTGGAGATAATAATTAACTAATTGGAAGGAAGAAATAATTTCTAACTGGAAAATGATTTATGAAAGGGAAAACAATTTTATTGGTTTTTGAGCTTAGCAAAATCCAGTTCAATTTGGAATTATTCTACAATTTCTTCTAAGTCAAATCAAGTTAACTTCGAAAAGATATTCCGTCACGAAAAGTCATGGAGACTACACTTTTTTGACTTTGGTGGTTTATTCAAAATGCTGATTGATGGTCGACTCACCTGTGTGGAGAGTGTGGTCAGTGCGGATGGTGCGGTCAGTGCGGTCAGTGCGGTCACTGCAATGTAGTTCACAATTTCAGCTTATTAGTGAGGTATGATTCATTTTTTTCAGCTCTTGTCGCTGTTCGGCTTGAAACGGTGATTGGTGGTGCGGAGCGATGTGATGTGGAAAAATGTAATGCTCACCAATTCTACTATAACAGTATCTTTCGTCAATTTGGCCGTAAGTAAGTAAGTAAGTAAGTAATAATAATAATAATAATAATAATGAGGTATTTAACCGCCAATCCGGTAAATGCATAATTATATGGCCTAAAATAGAATATGTAGTAATGAGTCTGATTTGTGTTGCGGAGTTTAAAGAAAAGTGTAACATCTTTTGGGATTGAACCAACTTTTTTTCGGTTTTTTTTTTAAATTTTTTTTTTTACACAACTTTTTACATAAGTTCTCCCCCATCTAAAACGGAGTCAAAGCTTTATAAACTTATTAAAATATAAACTTTACTTAATTATACCTAATTAAAGTATAAACTATTACTTAAAAGTATTAATATTTCTCTAGAATATAAATATATAAGTATAATTGCTGTTTAAATATAATTATAAACTGTAGTTTTTTTTCATTTTTTTATTATTATTTATAGCTTTAAGTTTAATATAACTGTAGACTTAAAATAGTATTGTTTTAAAGAATTTGAATTAATTTTTTATTAATATTTTAAAAAGAAAAGGAATGAATATCAACAACGAAAAAAATATATATATATATATATATATATATATATATATATATATATATATATATATATATATATATATATATATATATATATATATATATATATTTTTTTTTTTTTTTTTTTTTTTTTTTTTTTTTTTTTTTTTTTTTTTTTTATTTTTTTGTTTTTCATTTTAAAAATTCAAATTCAAAATTGAACATTATTTGTAATTATTATTATATATTATTATTATTATTATTATTATTATTTATTATTATTATTATTATTATTATTATTATTATTATTATTATTATTATTATTATTATTATTATTATTATTATTATTATTATTATTGGCCTGAAAGGACGAATTCGTCTCCTCAGAAATCCATTTTAGTTTAGTATCAAAACATGTAAAGTACAAGATTTTGTATATGTAAAAATTGTAACTGAAAAAATAAATAAAGATTAAAAACAATTTTTTTTATTATTATTTTGTTTTATTATTTAAAATTGTTCTGCCTTGACGACAAATACAATATGAAAACATCTTACAGTAGTTTCAAGAATAAAAAAATGCATCTAAATATTATAAATTAATATAAATTAATATAAATTAATCTTTGTTACTTTTAGCCATCAATTCCTTTTTTTTCAAATGTTACAACCGTTCACAGGCAAAGGCCCTTTTCGTGGAGCGGATATAATTAAAAATTAAAGAAATGCACCCAATCAAAAGACTAATGCAAGTACCCCTTGTGGGCTCTGACGGAGACTTTAAAGAGAAGAAGATCAAATACCGCAGGAAAAACAGAAGATTGTAAATTGTGTGCAACACAGAACAGAGATGACTTGAAGATGGGCACACCACAACGAGCAAGCCTAGAATTTCACATACTCACTTTGCAATTAGGGATGGGATGGAA
>SEYY01024750.1:0-15000 GCA_009176605.1 Armadillidium nasatum | reverse complement strand
CATGGAATTGCAACGAGAGGTGAAAAAAATTAACTATGCCAAAAGCTTAGTCAACTACTTACTAAAGCAGCCAAAGCCAAAAAAGGGAAAGGGATTTGAACCGAGGCTCAGCAGGATTTTTGATGATTGTATTTACTTATGGCAACAGCTCTGCACCCTCACTTCAAACTCGGAGTGGCACATAGGTTAAATGAGGGAATATCCAGCTGTCAAGACGAGGATATTTGAGGAAATAAAGTGTAATATTGCATCGAATTTTACTCCTCCACATCAAGGCACTGAGGTGATGGGAATGAATCTGAAATGGACCATTTAAGTGAGCTATTTTTATAATTTAGAACAATCTTTAAGCATCTCTTAACCTATATATATATTATATATATATATATATATATATATATTATATATATATATATATATATATATATATATATATATATATATATATATATATATATATTATATATATATATATATATATAATATATATATATATATATATATATAATATATATATATATATATATATATATATATATATATATCACTGAGAGATGAATGAGGAGTGAACTGGTGAGAGGAGAAACTTGGGGTGGATTTTGGATGCATAGAAAGAAACAACTGAAAGTTTACTCACGTGAAAGGAATGGGGGAGGGAGAGAGACTGAGAGAGATGCTGGAATGGAGACCAGAAGGAAGGAGACCGGCGGAAGACCAAGGAAGAGATGGATGGAGGCAATAAGAAGCCATACAACGAAGGAAAAGACACTGGAAAAGGTGGAAGACAACCGAATGTTTGAGGACAGAAATGCGGAGAAAATTTGGAGGAGTAGCACCCGATAGGCGTCAGCCTACCGGTTTGGACGATGATGATATGAGATGATATATAGATATATATATATATATATTATATATACTAATATATATATATATATATATATATATATATATATATATATATATATATAATATAATAATAATATATATAAATATATATATATATATTTACTATAATTATATATATATATATATATATATAATAATATAATAACTGACATAATGTACAAATGAAACTTAAAAAAGATTTAGTTTTGATACCATTTCTAAATTTTTCAGAAACTGAAGGCCCATATATCTAGCAGACACTCTGGAGGAGAAGTTGCGGCAAACCTTGGATAGCTGGGATGCAGTTGATGTTCACCACAATACCCCTCTCACTAGGAACCTTTTTCCATGTGAATACCAAGAGGTCTGGGTGGACTTGTTTATGAAGTATAATACCCCATTACCCAGCTCAGCGGCCGTGGAGAGGTTGTTTAGTCAAGGCTCTGACATTCTAAGACCAAAGAGGGCAGCCATGCATCCAGCAATTTTGAAAAATTTATCTTTATGAAAGGAAATATGACCCTATATTTAGAATGCAAGAGGAGAGCTACGAGAAGGAAGAGATCATAGATGGCTGATAAATAAATTAAATTATCATTTTTAAATAAAAAAAAAAAAAAAAAAAAAAAAAAAAAAAAAAAAAAAAAAAAAAAAAAAAAAAAAAAAAAAAATTTTTTTTTTTTTTTTTTTTTTTTTTTTTTTTTTTTTTTTTTTTTTTTGCTTCAAATTTGCGCTTTAAAACTTTTTTTTTTTAATTTATGTGCGCTTTTGCATTTGCGGACTAAATTTTTGAAAAAATGTCGCTTTTGCATTTGCGGGAAAATTTTTAAAATTTGCGCTTTTGAGACCTCTGACTATATATATATATATATATATATATATATATATATATATATATATATATATATATATATATATATATATATATATATATATATATATATATATATATATATATATATATATATATATATATATATATATATATATATATATATATATATATATATATAATAATTATTATAGGCTAATAATTTTTTTCCTGAGTAGCTTTTAATAAGAAATTCTTGTAAGTTACCTTTTCTTTTCAGAGTTTATTCTAAGAGGATTTCTCTCTTGACTGCCGCGTCGTGTAAATGCCTTTCCCCAAAATGAAGGCAAATTTAATTAAAGTCTCCCTTAAGTTAATAGAAGTTGAGAAGTCGGAAGAGAGAAATCATTTAAATTAAGAATGGAGCGAAAAGCTTTGCATTTCAAAGTTAAATGTGGTTTTCGCTTCACTAACGCTCTTATCTGAATATTAAGTGTTTCAAATATATTTACTAATTTTTCATGCCGGAACACGTACAACGAATATTTACTCTCATATTATATATATATATATATATATATATATATATATATATATATATATATATATATATATATATATATATATATATATATATATATATATATATATATATTTTTGTATAATGTGTTGTGTGTTCAAAGTTCTGTTTTTAATTTTTTTTTTTTTTTTTTTTTTGGAGGGGGGGATTAAAAAAAGCATTCACCAAAAACACCAGTTTTTCTTCTCATTCGAAATACTTCCATTTGAAGTAGCGGGAGTAGAAATTTTTCTAATTTTTGTTTTTATTTTCGGTCTGAATTTGATGAAACAAAGAAAAACAAAAAAAAAGAATTCGTCCAACCATTTCCAAATTTGCAATAAAATTCAAAATAGGTTCAGCAGAGAAAAAGTTATCCTCATTTTCTACTTTGGCAAAAAAAAAAAAAAAAAAAAAAAAAAAAAAAAAAAAATTCACTTTAAAATTTTTTTTATTTCAACCAGATTACAAAATTTCAATCACATTACAAAAGAAAGATCTCCACCAATTATTTCTAAATCTGTTATGAAAAGGAAAATAGATTTAATTGGGAAAAGTTTATTTCATTTCCATCATTTTTATATTCCTTCATTAAATTCATAATTATTTTTATTTTATTTTATTTTTTTTTTATTTTTTTGAAAAAAATGTCTCATCGGACAAGGGAATTCCAGTCCAGAAAAGTTTAGAAAAAAAATTTATATTTAGATTTAGATGACTTTAACTGTTACAGTTTAATATAATTTTGAAATAATTTTTTTATTTTAATTTTTTTTTTTTTTTATACATAAGAAAATTACCTACAGAGCTGAGAGCGTCTTACTGTGATTCATTCATTGCTTATGAGACTTTTTCATTCAATCAGACTGTATTATTCTTTCTGAAAAAAAAGTTACTTTTTCATAGTGCTTTTTTATTCAAAAATTTGTCAAATTTAGAGATGCCAAAAATTTTTTTCCAAAATTTAATCCATCAAAGTGGGAGTTATAATAACAAGTAACAAGTAATCACAGGCTAAATAATAAATTACTTCAGATAAATAGGAATGAACTATCAGTCTAACAAGTAGAACACTGCATAATCCACACTGCATGGTCAGAGTCGTAGAAATCAGAAGGTAGATGAGAACACCTTATTAAAAAAATTTGTCTATAGTCAATTCTGACCACCGATATTAAATATGGGACGATGACCTGACAACAATTACGAACTCAAGAAGGGACAGATACTCTTATGGCTTACTGAAAACGTGTAACCTCCCTCAGTGGTCTCTCAATGATCTGCTGTGATAATTACAGGAAGAAAAGAGGTGAGAATAGAAATGAGAGAAAGGGTGAGGTGTGCCTATGTAGGTAACGATTAGAAATAGCCTATCTAGGTGCTTTTAATTTCTAATTTGTGATTTCTCACTATTGTAAGCTTTATAGTGGCTGCATATAATTGATCCTCTCGTATTTAATAAGAAATGGACGAAAAGGTGTCAAAGTGGAGACACCGGAGGAAAAGACAGATAATACTATATAGATAGATTTTGATCCTATCACTTTTTTAAGACTCGGCAACTGGGAATGACTTTACTATAATTTTGACTTTCTTAAGAGTGGGACATAAAAACATTTGTTAAGCTCTCACACTTTTTTTTTGAGCCTTGAACTGATAAGTTCAATTTAATTGTCGTCCACGAAATAGTTTTTCGTCGTATCTCTCAAAATTGACAAATCGAAATATCGAAATAAACTAAAACTACATCAAAGAGTTACTGGCATATACTCAATCAACTTATTTGAAGATTATGCCGAAGAAGTCACAAATTCTTCAACAAAGCAGAATACATTGTTTCACTAAAACATCGAGTGAGTTGATTGTTACAATAATTTACATAAAAGCGGTGACTCTAAGACTAAACTGCTAATTTGTGATTCAACTTGATAAATGCAAATTGGCCCGTCGATCGAAAAAGATGATTGGTGAAAATTCCTGATGGAACAATTGCAAATTTTCAAGATCTAGACTATACATCTATCGGTAATTTTTATAATAAAAATCTCTGTCAATTAAAGAATTTAGGCTATAAGAATATGATGAATTTGAGTTCTCTTCATAAAATTTGGGTGTCTTTCACCCCAAAAAGGGAAGCATTGTAACTCTCTCGTAAAAATCTTCCAAATACTATTACCAAATTCGGCGAATGGTCTTATATAAACTTTGGTTACATTCTTATCTTAGGCACTTTATTAAATGGAAATGTATTTGTGGACGGACGAAAGTGTGGCTATTGTTTTAGCAACAATTTCAAAATACATTCGTATCTGCCGCTGACTTCGCAGACAATAGTTTTTTATTATTTAGCCTTATCCGTTCTGCCTTTACGTTCTACATCAGAAGTAATTTCTTTGCTCTGATCTATCGAATACATGAATTCTATTCTCTAACAGTGAAAAAAATTTATTAAAAAAGAGTAAAACATAGAAAACTTGACATTTGAATACCAAAATATTGATACATGATAAAGCCAAGTAGAAAACTGAGATATGTTACTTAAATTTACTAAGTTCAACATTATGTAACATTCTAGACGTATACGTTAGATTTTCGATTCTCTAATATCGATATTACTACTTTACAATCCCTAAATCTAGTAATTACAATATTATTAGTTCCATTCGATTAATTGAAAACAAAATGTCGATACTTTTTTGTAACATAAATAATTTTTCTAGTGAAAACATTAACGTGTGGTAAGGTATTTAACACTAAAGCCGAGAACTAGTTATTATTTCATATTTTTCGTATACTTCCCATTATGCTATTACTATATAAGGTCTTGGAAGCGAACACTTGTGTGATGTCGTCGAAAATAGACATACATCTGGTTTTAACATACTCTGTATCTTAAATCTTATCGTCTTACAGGTTAATTAATAAAAATTGCGACACAACATCAGGAATTATCGTCGAATTTAGAAAAAAATTGTCATAATCACCGTATAGAGTTGTAGTAAATTATATTAAACTGAAGTATTAATTTTTTGCCTTTATCTAGACGGTTTAGAACGTCATTTAGTTTCTCATTATGTTTCAATAATTTACTCTGCGTTATCTACTGTATACTTAGACGGAATTATCATTGGGTATTAATAGATTTTTTTTTTTATATTGGATTTTGAACAAAATATTTCATGTCGTCCCTTTCTTATATCACATTTCTTCAAATATTTAGTGACTTCGCGTAAAAAGGAAGTCACTAGATATCGCCAAAGGAGAAGTAAAATACTATTTTTTTTCTTGCGAAATTTATATAATATATATTATATATTATATATATTATATATATATATATATGATACTATTTTTTAATTTTTTTTTCGATAAGTTCGCTATTTGAAATGGATGTCAAAGAGTTGACATCAGCAAGGACAATCCTTGACGAACTAGAGGATACCATATCTAGCGATCTTGGAGTAACTGCATCTACTATTTCTTCTGACGAAAAAAGTAAACTGTTAGAGGAAATAAATAAGAAATTAGTTCCGATTAAAAGACAGCGAGGTGTTTTGAAGCGCAAAATCACGCTTCTTATCAAAAATATTTGCGACAGCGGTTCTGGGATTAAACAAACATAAGAGCTTAATTCAAAGAGTGTAAAAAAAAAACAAATATGTGGTGTTAATATAAAAAAAAAACTGGCAATTGGAACTTTATTCCAACTAAAATCGGTTTTAAATTTTTTTATTTGCAGATTTTGGTAATAAACTGGAAACAGATAGCACAATGTTCTTTTCGATTTTTGTTTCACCATCGAACTCTGAAAAAATAATTTTTTGTTAAAAAAATAGAGTGTAATGTTTACTCTCTTAATTTAAATTTAAATGGTTATAGGAAATTGATTTAAACACCTCAATTTTATCAGTTTTGGATATAGGACATAAAAAAAAAAAATTTGCAATAAAAATAAAATATATAATATAAAATTAACATACTGTAGATGTCAGAAATATAATATAAAAGAATAATATAAAAATATTCAAACGCATAATATTAAAAACATAAAACAAAAATACAATTTAGTGCATATGTATATTTAAAAGTTCTGAAAATAATGAAAACTATATTTAAAATTTTTATAATTAAGAATTTTATTATTATTATTAAAGAAAAAAAAAAAAAAAACACCACTTGAAACACGGTTTCAGCAATTATATATATACAGGGTGTATCGTAACATGTAGGACCTATTTATGGGATGGATAGGGGGCACAAAAACAATGAAAAAAGGTCCTAACTGGATAGGGGGCACAAAAACAATGAAAAAAGGTCCTAACTGTCCTGGTTTCCAACTTAGAGCACAGCGACGTTATCAATATCCGGCAACCGGTTACACTCATAGAAGGTTCTGGAAATAGCTAGCTAAGCTCTGAGTGCATACTTGCAATCGACGTATCAGAGACTCTCGCACTCTTTCGAATATTCCAGGTGTATGTCGAATCTGTTGACAGGCCTCTTATATACGTGCACGTAGAACATCAACACTGGCAATGAGTGCAGAATGCACAATCTCTTTCAAGTGCCCCCATATATAAAAATGCAACTGAATTTAAATCAGAGGAGAACTAGCAGACCAAGCAGTAAGCCGTCGCTCCCCGACCTATACCATTTGTGTGGAAATCTCGTGCGTCTAGGACCTTATCTGCTGCTCAACTGAAGTGTGGTAGTGTACCTATCATGCAGAAAGCACATGCGACGAACAACATTAAGTGAAAAGTCGTCAAGTAAGGTTCAGGTAATCGATTTTAAAGGAAATCCGCATACATACCTCACCTGTTAACCTCTGATCTGATCAAGAAAAATGGGTCCGATGAGATTGTCGCCGAATATTCCTGCCCATACATTTATCCTGAACTGGTGTTGATTTTTTGACTGCAGGATGGTATGAGGTATTTTCCTCACACCATTGATTTGTGTTATGAAAATTTAGTATTCCGTCATTTCTGGTTAAACGCTAAGCTTCGTCGGTAAATAACACGGCAGATACAAAACGTTGGTAGGCAACGGACATCTGTAGTAATGTGGTACAAAAAAAAAGTCTGTGATGCCAATCATCCGACTTGTAGTGTCTGTCTGCAGGCTTTGTATATGGTACGGGTAAGCTGTTGTTTTCAGAGTACCCTTCATACCGTCATATGTCCTACATTCTCCATTGCAGCTATTCTACGAGTACTGGTCCCGTTATCTTCCTCAATATAATTCAGAATCAGTTCCTCGCCATTAATAGATCTGACATTCATCGGTCAACCACCATCCGATAATCACTGCTTTTTTAAATGAGCCCTCTAATCTCTGAAATGTTTTCTTACCCTGTAGACGTCTGTTGTGGTATCGGTCCGCTTAGTAGACAGACATCTAGCTTCGGTGGAATTACATTCTGCAAGGCTTTACATTAAATACCATTTTTGCCATTTCCAGATCGGAATACATTCCTATACATAATTTAAACTCCGACCTCTAACATCCTAATCCGAAGACAGACCGTCACGACCTTTCCTACCACGAGATCAAAGGTGACTATTAATGTATACCCATTCAAACCGTACGTGTGACATTCACCGAGGTCGGGTTATTTCAACAGACTTACCAACGAAATCATCGTTCATCTGGTAGATAATACATATTGTTACGTGTTCCTTCTAGGAAAGATCATGAATTCCAGGCCTTGCCGTATACCGTGTTGTAAACATTAAACCACCTATAACTTTGAAACAGGGTCAGTTCAGACACATGTTTATAGGACCTTTTTTCATTGTGTTTTCTCCCTATCTATATCCCCGAAGTGGGTTTCACATGTACGTATATATATATATATATATATATATATATATATATATATATATATATATATATATATATATATATATATATATATATATATATATATATATATATATATATATTTAAATTCTCCCAAAATTATTATTAAACTAATAAAAACAAAATTAGAAAGAAAAAATTGGAACAATTTAAAAGTTTCCTTATTCAAGTGTTAATTACAATTGTAAATCATTTTATTGAACATTAAGCAAAAGTTAATTTACTAGCAAAGTCCTAAACCCATTGGCCAAATATATGCGAGCTGTGGTCTCTTAATTGCAGTTATGGGCTTCCTACTGCTTAGAGCACTGATGCAAATATCAGGAAACCTGTTGCCCCTGAATAGCTCTTTCAATCCTGTAAACAGATTGGAGTCACAAGGACTCATATCATAGAATACGGAAGATGTTCCAAGACCTCCCAGTCTCACCTGCGCAGCATGATGATCATAAGTTCTGCTACATGTGAATGTGTTTTATTCATGTAAAATAGAAGGTTGATCTCACAGGAAATGTTGACTTTTAGTCACAGAGCCGGACGCAAGTGGTGCTGAATGAAAAGGCAATAGCTTCACCTACGATATTGACAAATGATGACACCTACAATATTATACGCTACTGTCTGCTGACCTTAACCCTATTGAGTTGTCGAAATTTATTTGGATGTGGAGATTCATCGATTACATCATTAATTCGATTGTCGCTTTTGTTTTGGTTTATACATTCTTGAAGAGGTCTCGTCGATTGCCACAATTTACTGCAGCAATGATTCAATCTCATTACAATATCTGTCCAAATTTACACAAACTACTGCGTACCGGTTCCATATCCTAAGAATGAAAGTCAGGTGATAGGGAAACCAGAGTGCCGTAATTTATCTAATGTTGTGGTTGTGCTTCAGTATGTACCATACTGTTTGATGACTGAAACCAACTTCTAGGGATAATTCCAGGACATTTTATCAGTGATCTACGGAAAGAAAGCCCTGCACTATCTCTGCCTTATCATAAGAGAAATGCCGACCTTTGTGGCTTAAATCTATAGGCAGAACCTGCCCCCCCCCCCATGAAACGCAATGACTGATTATACAACCGTTTGATTCGATAACGCTTTGTTGCCACAAGCTTCACCTAAGCCTCAATGACTTTCTGAACATTTTTGCTACGAGTTTCTTGGATTTTGATACGTGATTGCTTTCTACCAGGTATATATTTTACAAGTCGGTACACTACATTTTTCACACTAGACTGTATACCGATCTCTCATGATGTTTCACGCAACGATACTACCAACAACAAAAGCTATTCATTCTTTCATAGCTTTTATAGTGTTCTCACTTTTTCCTTTTTTGCCAGTACATTATTTACAGCCCTCGTATGTACTGCCATTTAGCTTCCATATACAGCATTAGTAAAAAAATTTATGCTAGGAAAGATGTTCTGCTTTCTAAATATATAAACATGTGTATTAGAACTTAGTTGTTTTAACTCTATTTTTTATATTAACACTACTACTTTGACAAAATGTAAACTTAAGCCTAACGAGCGAGTTTCTCTCTACATAATATTTCCAGTTTTCTAGGCATAGTGTTTGAAATCTGTATCAGTTTGTTATTGACAGTTTTTTATACTAATACATACATTTTTCGATACTGAGTACTGGTGCCTAAAAAAATTACACAGCCCAACAAAATTTAACTTTTTGATTAGGGTTTATATGGTTGTAAGTGATTTCGATTCAAAAATATCAATTTTCGGTATCACGTAAGAACATATCAGTCATGAAATTATATATATATTTCAATTCCTTAAGAGAAAATACACTCTAAAAGCCATTGAATATTTATTCTAAACAACTTTTATGAAAAACAGAGAAAGTTAATTGCATAAAATATGTATATAAAACAATATTTATCTACAAAACCAATTTCTTTCTTTCATCATTTTAAAAAAAAAAAAATCTAAAATCTCTTTAAATCCGCCATCATATTTACATTCCAGTTTCCTTGATATTTTTTTTCTATACAGATATTTATATATATCTTGCAGAAATCTTTATCCTTGTTCTTCACCTATTGCACCAAGATTTAGAGAAAATTGTATAGATGAGAAGGGAAGAAGTGAATTTTCAAGCTCATATTGGAACTCAGGTTTTGGTATTTTCCTAGCATAGTTCCTACAATGGCTCTGTAATTAGGATCCTTGTTATTGCCTAAAAACATTTCATTGACGTTTCTTAAAGTAATCCTTGTTTTTTTTTTTTTTTTTTTTTACTACTACTGTTAACATTATAAAAGAAAACTGAATATTCGTAAAAAGCATACCAGAATTACCATAGAACACTCGCAATTTTAAAGCCCCCAAAAATAATGGTCTGTGTTACCAATAACGAGTACTAATAAACCAGAAAATGTCGATCCCTATATTGATACTTTACTCCATCCCTAATATATATAGGGTCATTAAGTCACTTCAACCGACAAAAAACCCTGACCCCTTTCGATTTGTATAAAAAGTGGCACACTAACAGATCTTGTTGAGAAAAATGAATGGCGTTTTTGCAGGTCTCTAGCTCATACGGTTCAGAAGATATGACCTTTGAAACTTTGGTCAAAAATGTCAATTTTCAGAGAGTAGTCCGAGGTCAAAATACAATATCTCGGCTTCTATGGCACTTAGAAGCATGTTAAAGACCATTTAAAAGATCTTGAAAATACAACATTTATTTAGATGATTTTGACCTCGGAGGTCAAATAAAAAATTTGACCTATTGTGACCTTACCTGAAAAAAAACCTCATCTTCGATTTTTTTCAAACTTTGCTGAATTATTGTTATATATGTAATTTTAATTTTTTTAATGAATTATTTTGGTTTTGGCTTGGTTTAGAAAATATAAGCAATTTAATAAGTACAAATATCACATTTTTCACTTTTTTGCGATTTTTATCTTTTCAATGTATAGTTCCAACATTTCCATTTCTCTTTCTCTCTAATATATATATATATATATATATATATATATATATATATATATATATAATATATATATATATATATATATATATATAATATTATATATATATATATTTTAAGGGGCTGGCTGCTGCCGAGTATATTTTTCTCGTTTATATATGAAATCTCAAAAACCATTAAGGTCTCTTATCTATATTTTCTACCTGATAGGTTAGAGATTATAACTCCAGATTAGCACTAGGCAATAAGGCCCTAGACCGGCACCTGTGAGAATTATAAATAATTACCCCAGTGCCTCACCTCAGTTTAAATGATCTAAAAATATATAATGAAATTAATAATCAATAATAATAAAAACAAAGAATATAACCTACTCTTGAAAGGGTAATATGCCTTCTTGAGAATAACAACCTGTTTGAATAAGAATAACCTGTTTTAATTATTGCCCGAAATGGGAACAATAGCTCATAAGACTTTTCATTAGCACAAGTGCACTCAATAAATAATAATAATAATAAAAATAAATTTAACATAGAAGAATAACATTAAAGTATCTAAACAAATAAACATGTTAACATCAATCTCCCTTACGCTCTCCAGTCTAGGACATGGCACATGCACATTAATATTGTGGATCCCAAGCACAGTCAAAATCAAACAGCATAACAGCAAAGCAACAAGCAGGTAAGACTATATTCCTCAGAGAATACTCCATGCAATCTGAAACGAGAAAAATATACTCGGCAGCAGCCAGCCCCTTCAATATATATAATATATATATATATATATATATATAATATATATATATATATATATATATATATATATATATATATAATATATATATATATATATATATATATATTATATATATATGAGATAAAAATCGCAAAAAAGTGAAAAATGTGATATTTGTACTTATTAAATTGCTTATATTTTCTAAACCAAGCCAAAACCAAAAATAATTCATTAAAAAAATTAAAATATACATATATAACAATAATTCAGCAAAGTTTGAAAAAAATCGAAGATAGGTTTTTTTTCAAGGTCAAGGTCACCAATAGGTCAAATTTTTTATTTGACCTCCGAGGTCAAAAATCATCTAAATAAATGTTGTACCGCTATTCAAGATCTTTTAAATGGTCTTTACACGATGCTTCTAATGCCATAGAAGCCGAGATATTGTATTTTGACCTCGGACTACTCTCTGAAAATTGACATTTTTGACCAAAGTTTCAAAGGTCATATCTTCTGAACCGTATGAGCTAGAGACCTGCAATAAACGCCATTCATATTTTCTATCTGTTAGTGTGCCTTTTTATAAAAATCGAAATCACGGAAAAAAATTGCCAAATAATATATATATATATATATATATATATATATATATATATATATATATATATATATATATATATATATATATATATATATATATATATATATATATATATATATATATATATATATATTATTATAGGAAGACGGAACTTTATCACTGAGTGCATTAACGATGTGTGAATTATACTCGTACCTAGAGCATCATTTTGAAGATAATTGTTTAAAATGTTTCTTTTGTACAAATTATACTTTAAAGGTAAGTCAAAAATTTAGTTTTTGGCTTTTATGTAGAAATTTCTGGACGATGTCCGATTGTAGTTCATTTCTTAAAATCGGAAGTGGTGTTTGTTAATATTGTTCAATCTCTATCCTTTAAGTCCTTGGTTATCAATCTAATGGAAAAAAATTTTCTTTGTTGTTTATTATATCGAACTTTGGGGAAAAACAAAATATATATATATATATATATATATATATATATATATATATATATATATATATATATATATATATATATATATATATATATATATATATATATATATATATATATATATATATATATATATATATATATATATATATATATATATATATACTCCCCTATTACTAATTTTACTTAAAATTAACTATTTGTAAATTATGCTGAAGAAAAACAAGTTTACCTTCCAATTCGGAAGAAAGTCGATTTCTTTTCTCTGTATTTAATGTTTCCTTTTTGGCTAAACATTCTATTTCAAAAAATATTTGAACAAAGATCGGACAAGTATTTTCTTGCTAGGTCAGGTAGCAACTTTGTTGATATTTACTTATTCTTGTTACACCACAAAATGGGGATCATTCTGGTGTACCTTTTTAAGTTATTTTCTTTCAATAAGTGGAGACGAAAAGTAATTCCCGACATCATAATTAAATTCTTTTTCTAACTTTTTTTTTTCTTCTTAAACTACCTCTTCTACGTCTTGTTTATTTCTTATCATTTTCTTTAAGCCCTTTCTTAATATCTGAACTCTCCCCGGTTATTTCCATTTGATTATTCTCATCAGATGATAACCTGTGCAACATTTCATTAAAGCATTCCCAAAAGGCAAAATGAGTTCTCTTTTAGAAGGTCTATATCTTCTGTTTCTTTGATAACTTCAGAATGAGATGGAGAACAATGATCATGTCGATTTTCTGAATCTGAACTGAATGTGCTATGTTCTTTTATTCTTAATTTGAATTTCCTCTTTAAGAATTAATTTTATTTTGTTATCTTTTGCGTCAAATGGAGCTTCAGTGATTCCATATTTTCAAGCGTACGAACACTCCTATGTCGACCAGGTGATTTTATTTTCAAAGCTGAGCCTTTTGCTCTGAAATTTGCAACCCACTGAAAGATGATTTTCCTATCTAGAACTCTGGTTCCGTGGAATACCGAAACGTCTTCAAAAGGCTCACTCCTCGGCGATCACGGAAAGGTTGTTTGTGTAAAACACTTCACAGCTAACACTCAGTGTCCACCCGACCAAGCCATTATGTCGAGTAATGACAGTTGGGTCTAGGCTACCAGTACACTCTAACGCCGCCCATCCCATCACGATACCGCTAGCGTTAGTCTTTCGAAATGTGGAACGTTTATATATATATATATATATATATATATATATATATATATATATATATATATATATATATATATATATATATATATATATATATATATATATATATATATATATTCAGTTAAAAAAACAAAAAAATTCCTTTCATGTATGTAGTTATGTAAATAATTTAATAAATTTTCAATTGTTTATCAATATTTATTCAACATGAATAACCACAGGTATTACAAGCCTGTTCTATAGGATAGATTTGAAAACCTAGAGTAATTGGAATACTGTAAATATTGTATGCTATGATAATTTGAAAATTTCTTATAATTTAGAATTTAATTTTTACCGGATAGCGGGATATTTAAAAAAAAGAAAAAGCAGCCTAAATATCTTTGGCCATTCTATATATATATATATATATATATATATATATATATATATATATATATATATATATATATATATATATATATATATATATATATATATATATATATATATATATATATATATATATATATATATATATATATATATATATGCCTCCTCTGGTGGGCAAAGGCCGGAGGCTTATCAACCTCCACCAGAGCCGGGGAAATTTTGATCTGTAATGGCCGACGTGGCCCGAGACACTGCGTTAAAAGTGTGCAAGTCAAAGGGAGTTGGGAAAACAGATAAAGGGAGTGTGTTCCAGACTTTACTAGTAGAGTACATGTAAGATTAAGCACAGCGGTTCAGTTTGTGGTCGGAGAGTTGGATAGAGAAAAGATGAGACTGTGTAGAAAGTCGTGTCGCACAAGCCCTTCTCAATGGAGGAGGTATGGAGTTCAGAAGAGTGATAGTATAAAGAGAGTGACGTAACAATTTTACTGGAAGAAATAGATTAGAGAGAGTAAGAGCAAATGAGTTTATAAGACGAAAAGCCATAGACTCCACCCTTTCGAGAAGAGCTGTATGTGTGGAACCACCCCA
>SEYY01024749.1:110000-117500 GCA_009176605.1 Armadillidium nasatum | reverse complement strand
ATTAGATTATTATTTTTACTATTATTACAATTATCTGAAATAGTTTTGCAGTTTTTTTTTTTTTTTATGTTTCCTCTGGTGGGCAAAGGTCCGAGGCCTACCAATATCCACCAGAGTTAAGGAGCAGTCGGAATTCTAGCTCGATAATATTAAAAACCGATTGACTGTCACAAAGTCATACTTTTTCTTCCTTCCCTGTGCCGGAGTTTGGAAAAACCCAAGGTGCCATGGGACCCGCCGGAAGGTGGGTCCACTTTTTAAAATTTTTTTAGAGAAAGTATATTTTTAAAATTTATTTTTTTTTTACCATTTTTCGAAAGAAAACAATTAAATTGATCGGGAAGAAGCCGTAGAATTTTACTACTTTAGCATTTTCTTCTTAGTTTGTAAAAAAAAAAAAAAAAAAAAAAAAAAAAAATCTAAAAAAAAAAAATCTAAAAAATTTTTTTTGGCCGAAAAAGGGGCGACCCTCCACGTAAAAATTTTTAAACGTTTTCCACCTCACAGTGCCGAAAAAATATTGCTAACTCAATAAAAAACAGGGTAAGGTCTGCCGGGATGTCGCACGGCACAATGGGAAAGTTTAGGGGTTACTCGCCGGTGGGTCACATGGCTGTCGACGTGTACCATTAAAAGCATGATGATAACTTGGAGATAAGTAGTTTTAAAATAGTAGTAACCATGGCAGAAAAAAATGAAAATTTTCAATTCAATTCTTGTGTGAGCATATTGAACGAAATATCTTAGCGATATCTTATTATCATTTCAATTACAGTTGCTTAATTAATTTCTGACCAGACCGTCTACCGTGATTCAAACGGTAGGGTGATTGACTTGCGTTCTTGAGGGCGCTGGTTCGATCCCACTTAGGGATCCTAGGTATATTTTACCTAGAAAAATTTTTCTCCTTAAATAGGGCAATGCCCGTAAGATGTAAACTTAAATTAAAAATTAAAAAATGTTCTTCGGCTCGTAATACGAATTCACTTTCTCTCTTTTTGATTTGATCTTCCCATTTGTACAAAATTTCGTTGTAGGTTGCATGGGGGGATTTATATATATATATATATATATATATATATATATATATATATATATATATATATATATATATATATATATATATATATATATATATATATATATATATATATATATTTCTCTTCTTTCTGACTCTTGGTTCTCCGCTCTTCGGCATTTCAGTGAATCTTTTGCTGTTGCCTTGGACATATCGAAAGCTTTCGATAGAGTCAGGCACAAAGCTTTGATTTCTAAGCTTCACTCTTTCGGTATCTATCCTTCTCTCTGTGACTTTCTCTCTGATTTCCTTTCCGGTCGTTCTATAGCAGCTGTTATAGAGGGCCACCGTTCATCCTTTAAACCTATTAACGTGGTGTTCCTCAGGGTTCTGTCCTATTCTCAACACTTTTTCTACTTTTCATTAATGACCTCTCTATTACTTCGTCTCCTATCCACTCTTATGCTGATGACTCCACCCTTCATTACTCTTACTAGTTTGAAAAACGCCCCTTTCAACTGCAGCTAATAAACGCAAGGACTGTAGCATTTGAGCAACTAACCCCTGATCTTTCCCGTATTTTAAATTGGGATAGAGAAAACATGGTCATTTTCAATGCCTCCAAAACTCAGTTTCTCCATCTCTCTACTCGATACAATCTTCCACACAACTATGACGTCTTCTTCGAAAACAAACAACTCAAACCTTCATTTGTTCTTAATATTCTTGGTGTTTCTTTTTCTCGTGACCTTTTTCGGAAAGATCACATAACTTCACTTTCTAAACAAGCTTGCAAGAGGTTTGGTGCTCTAAGGCGCCTTCAGAATTTCTTATTCTTCTTTCTCTTTATAGGGGTGTTGTTCATCCCTGTATGGAGTGCGCCTCACACATCTATAGTGGTTCCACTCATACAGCTCTCCTTGAGAAGGTGTAGTCAAGGGCTTTTCGTCTTATCAACTCTCCCTCTCTCACTTATTCTTTCCAGTCTCTTTCTGCCCGTCAAATTGTCGCATCACTGTCCCTATACTATCGCTATTACTATGGCACTGCTTTTCTGAACTCTCCCGTTGCATATCCCCTCCATTGAGAAGAGCACATGCGACACGCCTTTCTACACATTCTCATCCTTTCTCTGTTTAACTCTCTGACCCCAGTCTTACCACTATGCTCAATCTTATATGTACTCTACTGGTAATGTCTCAAACGCACTCCCTATATCTGCTTTCCCAACTTTCTTTGACTTGCCCACTTTTAAACGCCGCGTATCTGGACATGTCGGCTTTTAACGACCAAGATCCGATATTTCCCAACTCCGGTAGAATTTGGTAGGACTCCGGCCTTTGACGACCGGAGCATATATATATATATATATATATATATATATATATATATATATATATATATATATATATATATATATATATATATATATATATATATATATATATATATATGTGTGTGTGTGTGTGTGTGTGTGTGTTTGTACAGATAAATAATTTAGAGTAAAAATGAGCATAAACTGACAAGTAAAAGATTAATGGAGAATTACTATTGTATGCACAAACAGTTTATGCAAATTAGTATTCTAATCCTTTCCAAACACGAGTTCATTGTTGACACAGTAAATTTGTTCGTATTCCTAATTGTTCGTATTCCTATTTGACTCTGACATTTGTCTTTTCAACCATCGAGAGTTGAAATTGTAGATGCTACAGTTGGAACTTGATAATATAATTAACATAAATTGTAATATTATTTTGTATAAAATTAATGGTTATGAAATTTCACTGATTATACAATCCTTTTGGTGATACACTGGAAGTTTGTTGCATGGAATTGTCGTTTTAAAATAAACAGTCTCTTTGAAAGAACATAATTATGAAGATTGTTTCATATTAATTTTCTTTATATACTTACGTTAACGGCTGCACTGCAAATACATTCTTTGTGAGCTACTACAACACTACATAAAAAGGGATTGCTTCAATTTTTGCATTTATAATTAGTTTATCAGTATAAATAATCTTATTCAACCATGGTTGTCAAAATACGACGTTCACCATTACGCGAAATGGCTGTGCGAGCTGGTTCTTCAGAGTAAAATACTACCTTATACGTTGTGAATCAAACTAATTTCGATAGTTGCCAGCTCAGAATAAATGAGGGCTTTTTATATATTTAAGAAATGCGTTTTATAGAGTTTTCATTTGTTAACTTGGACTTAGTGAACAATAGTAAGGAATTTAATTTAAGACTTTTAAAGTAAAATCTTTGACATTTCACTTTTTACTTGTAATAAAGATAGAGGAAGCATCCATCATTTTAATGATTGTTGAAAGTCTATCTATCTCTTTTACTATCTATAAATCTATTTATTTTTATAAGAAGCAATCTATTTATCTCTTTTACTATCTATAAATCTATTTATTTTTATAAGAAGCAATCTATCTATCTCTTTTACTATCTATAAATCTATTTATTTTTATAAGAAGCAATCTATCTATCTATCTATCTAATTATTTATATATCCATTTTTCTTTCTGACAGTTAATGTATCTAAGTATCTATCCATCTATCTATCTATTTTTTTATTTATCTATCTATTAACTACATACCTATCAATCTGTTAATATATCTATCTATCCCTCTATCTAACTACCAATATATCCATTTTTCTTTCTGTCAGTTAATGTATCTAAGTATCTACCTATGTATTTTTCTATTTATCTATCTATAAACTACATACCTACATACATAATTATTTATAAATCCATTTTTCTTTCTGTCAGTTAATGCATCTAAGTATTTATCTATCTATCTATAAACTACATACCTATCAATCTGTTAATATATCTATCTATACCTCTATAAATACATATTTATTCACACACACGCATATATATATATATATATATATATATATATATATATATATATATATATATATATATATATATATATATATATATATATATATATATATATATATATATATATATATATATATATATATATATATATATATATATATATATATATATATATATATATATATATATATATATATATATATATATATATATATATATATATATATATATATATATATATATATATAAAATAAATTCACTGTAGCTCAACGGGTTAATTAAGTCAGTTTTTCTCTGGCTTAAGGGAACGAGGTTCGTCCTTCGCTCTTGCGTGTGTACTGCAAAGTATACAAATCGCGTTTCGAACTTCCGGTCCAGTTAGTTACCTGAACGGACATAAAAAAAAAAATTTGTCAATTGTAGATTTTCTTTATTTAATTACAGTTTACGGCAAGGTGTATTATTACGCTAATCTCAATACTCACATATCGCTTAAAAACTTAATCAACACTTACAACACTCCACGCTATTCCAGCACAAACAATATCACATTCTCTCTAATTATTCCTATACAGAGAAGGTCTGTCTATCAAGGATTCGAAACAAAGCCCCAGCGGTGGTCAAAAATAAGCTTGATTGGACTGTACCGGAGCAGGGTTTCTCTATCCAAAAACTCAAATAATCTGTGTAACTTATCAACTTGGTCAGAAATAATATATAACTCAATTTCCCTGGTTAAGAACCACACTCCTCGAATAGGGCTCTGCCGGTGAGTGACTGTGATAACATATATATATATATATATATATATATATATATATATATATATATATATATATATATATATATATATATATATATATATATATATATATATATATATATATATATATATATATATAGTATATATATATATATATATATATATATATATATATATATATATATATATATATATATATATATATATATATATATATATATATATATATATATATATATATATATATATATATATATATATATATATATATCCTCCAATTGGTTATGTGGAGTTAGTGGAGAAAACACACACCGATTACAGTAAAACCCTACGGTTTGAAGACAGTTTCTTTTCCTATATTTTCCGAAATTATGTTTTGTGTCCAGAAATTACACACTTGTTCACAAGACGTTACCCTAATTCACATATTACACTAACCATTTACTAAAACTAAAATATTTGAATGCTTTGAGAACAAATGTTATACTTCTTTTTACTTTCTGTCAATTGATATAACATTTACTAAAAGGATATTGTAAGATTATTTATAACTATGTTGTCATTTTTCCTATTCCTTAGTTTTCTGAATTTCCTGGTGTCGTAAGTGATATGACGTTGTTAGTGACGTTAAAGACGTATGTAACGTAAGTAATGTGTCATTGAATGTGATGCGATGTCATAAGCGACGTAACGTTTGTAAGTGTATGAATTCTTTAGTGACATGAGTTTAATTGATTTGATTCTATTGCCACTTTACGAGTAGCCTTACCGGAGGTCTTTTTTTAGGTATCTTGTATTTGTATTTTATTCATTCATTGCAATGAATACTAGTGATCCTTCATCTTCGTAAGACTGGAAGTGAGTTTTTTCACTCTTTGTGTAAATAAAATTTACATAAAATTTTGTTTTTTAATTTTTTTTTAAATTGATTGTAATTTAAATTCTCTAACTATTAAATTACAAATTGTTATGTTTATTAAATTTTTAAAGATATTCAAATTTTTTTTTTTTTAGTTATTAATACAAAAAAAAAAAAAAAATTTGAGTTAGTAGTCAATTCTGTATTAGAATTTTAGAATTATGCAAATATTCTCAAAATATTTTTGTTAGAAGGGCAATTATTTATTTATCGTATTTTTTATTCTTAATAATGTAAAACGAAATTACTTAAAAATATTTCTGGAAGGTTTAATAAGTTTTTAAATTAATAATAAACAAAAGCAAGAGCAAATATATTATATATATATATATATATATATATATATATATATATATATATATATATATATATATATATATATATATATATATATATATATATATATATATATATATATATATATATATATATGTGTGTGTGTGTGTGTTGTGTAGCGGTTTCGTTAGCTCAGCGGCAGATCACTCGCATAGGAAGCGAGAGAACCAGGGTTCGAGGCCAGGTTGGGATGGGAAGCGTGAGTACTTTCTCCTTGCGCTTAGCTCCGAATGACTCACTCGTCCAAACGAGTACATTAGTGAAGTGCTCTTGTCACTGATGGGAAATAATCTCCGGCATTCGCGATAGGCCTAACCCTATTAGCAGTATCCGCCTTGGGCCCGTGAAACTCGAGGATCTTCTTCTGAAGATCCCACTGACAGGACGTAAGTCCTTTCTTGAGGATGAAGATTAATTATTTATATATAATGTATACGTCTTATTTATTACACTATATAAAGGGAATGTTGTGATCTAAAATTATAAAAATTTCCCCGGTAGTTTAATGTTCAATTGAAGACTTCGTATTTTAATTTATAATTATAATCTGGACACATAAACGTTTTAAATTTAGGCCTCAAATTTAATCGACGCCGTTTTAATCTATTTAATTTATTTATTTTTTTAAATATACATTTAAATTTATTTAATTTTAAATAAAAAAATAAAAATAAAAAAAAGGATTAAAAAAAAAGGATATATAAAAAGAAAGAATTATAAACAATCGATTTATTCAGGAAAACGGTTATAATACTGTACAAAAATCCATTAGGTTATATTTAACTGATTACTAACATTAAATATTTTCAACCATTATGAATAATAATGATTTTTTTACAGGTATTTTCACCTTTATACTTATGGAAAGGATTCAGGGATAATGATCATAGTATGTAATATATATATATATATATATATATATATATATATATATATATATATATATATATATATATATATATATATATATATATATATATATATATATATATATATATATATATATATATATATAATAAAAATAATAATAATAATAATAATAATAATAATAATAATAATAATAATAATAATGATAATAATAATAATTATAGTAATATAATAATAATAATTTGTCAGATATAAAAAATAAAAGTGGAAAAAAATATTTATAACAATTGAATAAATTAAATTATATCCAATACTATAATTATTACTAATACTTATAATACTAATATTAACGATAATAATGATAATAAAAAATACATAATAATAGTAATTATCATAATAATAATAAATAATAATAACAATAACAAATTAATAGTAACAATACTAATAGCAAAATAATATTAATAATAATAATAATAATAATAATAATAATAATAATAATAATAATAATAATAATAATAATAATAATAATAATAATAATAATAATAATAATAATAATAATAATAATAATATAGCTGACAATCAAAAAATAAAATTTAGAAAAAAATTATGAGAATAATGAAAATCAAAATAATAATAGTAATAATAATAATATAATTATTATTAACAATAATAATACTAGTAATATGATGGAAAAGCTAGATAAAGAAATATAAAAATAACAACAATT
>SEYY01024749.1:100000-105000 GCA_009176605.1 Armadillidium nasatum | reverse complement strand
AATAATAATAATTTATATAGGATTATTTTTATGTATTTCTGTAGTGAAATATTAACATTCTTAAAGGGTAATACTAAATCGCCAGACGACAATGCACTCCAAAGAAGATTTTACGTCAACTATTGCATTACATTCTAACGGTATATATATGTATATCATGTGATCAATTAATTATTAATATGATCAATTATTAATTAACGCGATCAATTAACTACAAGGATCTATTAATATGATCATTTTATAATTTAATCTTAAAAATTATTAATTGATGGAAAATATATTAGTATTATATTTTTTAAAAATGTCAAAATGATAATTCTATCAAAATTTATTTTTATTTGGTATTTAAAAAAAAATATATAATCAATTATTTGATTAAAAATAATAATAATAATAATAATAATAATAATAATAATAATAATAATAATAATAATAATAATAATAATAATAATATAACGGATAACATAATTAAATAATTCAAAATGTTTTAATTTTGTTTTATAATTTAATATTTGATATTGATATTGAAATTATCATATTAGTTAAATAATTATAATTTTATTAAGTGATTTGATTATCAGTAATATTATTTATAAAAATGATCAATTAAAAGATGACATTAATATGATCGAATATTTATAATTTGTTCTATTGAACTATTCAATTATTTATAATTTTAACGACTGATCTGATCAAATATTTATAATTTTAACTATTGATCCGATTAATTTATATATAATTTTATCTATTAAATGAAAAAAGATCAATTAATAAATATTGATAATATGACCAAAAATTATAATAGGATCAATAAATTTTAATTTAACATTAAATTAAAAAAATTAACTAATAAAAAAAAAATAAATAATAAATATCATGATTTAATCTATAAATAAATAAAAAATTCAGTATAATGATTTGATCAATAAATAAACAGTAAACTAAGTTTTATAATTTGATCTGTAAATATAAAAATTTTAATTAAATTATAAAAAAAAATGATCAAAATATGATATTATATTTTCCTATTAAATTATAGTTGTAATATAATTAAATATATAAAAAATTATTATTATATATTAATAATTTCAATTAAATTATAATTGTAATATGATTAAGTATATAAAAAATCATTATATATTAAAAATTTCAGTTAAATTATAATCGTAATATGATTAAACATATGCATAAAAAATTATTGTATGATGTTAAAAATTTCAATTAAATTATAATCATAATATGATTAAATATATAAAAAATATGATTATATGATGTTAAAAATTTCAATTAAATTATAATTGTAATGTGATTAAATATTTATAATTTCACTTATTAATTAGATCAGGTAATTGTTAATTGATAGAATTAATATGACCAAATTAATTATTAATTTAATCTCTTAATAATAGCTGTCTTAAGGGCCTCTCAAAACATCAGGATGGAAGCACAGAATATTTCTAAGTGAGACTTTGATATATATTTTTTTTTTTTTTATAATTGAATTTTTTTTTTTTTTTTTTTTTTTTTTTTTTTTTTTTTTTTTTTTCAAAATTATTTTAATTATTATTATTATTTTTTTTTTTATTAATTATAAAAGATTTAGTATTTGTGCTCTCTTTTATCCTACCGAAACAATAATTACCTCCCCATCAGCTTTGATTTGTATATAACATTTAAAAATTATTTACATTTTATGCTAAAGATTGTGAGCTTCAAAAATTTATTTTCCACATATCATTGTTTATTAAAGTAAGAAAATAATATTGATAAAAAATGGATTGTATATAATTATCCATTATAATTGAAAAGAAAATTATGATAAAAAATATTATATATATATATATATATATATATATATATATATATATATATATATATATATATATATATATATATATATATTATATATATATATATATATATATATATATATATATATAGTAGGTGTGTGGTGTATTGGTTGTGTATAAACTTTATATTTAAATAATATAGGGGTAAAATAAAAAGAAAAGTCAAATTTTGAATTAATAAAGTATTAGAAATAAAATTCCCTTGATTTCTAGTTAAATATGGACCTCAATTCCCGTAGATTTAAATTCCTATTTCAGTTATAGACTTTTCACATACAGTAATTTAATAATATATATATATATATATATTATATATATATATATATATATATATATATATATATATATATATATATATATATATATATATATATATATATAATATATATATATATATATAAAGAGAAAATAAAAATAATATTATATTAATTCTAAATAAATTTTTATAATTCCATTAAAAAAATAACAATTACTAATTATTGTTCACAGAAGCAATTATTATTAATTATTTCATAGATTTATTATAAAATAAAATTATAATTAAAATCTCAACAAATTAATTAATAATTTATCTTAATAGTTTTTGTAATATTTTTATTACAGAATGTTTATTTAATTTTTTAAATTTTATTTTAAAACAAAATTATTTTGCTTTTAAAAATAGAATTTGGCTTTGCGCAGTCTCGCTGTCTCGTAGTCCCGCAGTCTCGTGACTTATTGTGGAATTGGAGATGGAATTCAATAATCAAAGTTGAAGTTCATAGTTAGAACTGAAATACAGTTGGAGAGTTGAAATTGCAGCTCGGAGTCAGAGTTGAAGTTGAAGTCAGATTTGGAATTGAAGTTGAAGTCTGAGTTGGAGATGAAGTTGAAGCTGGAATTGGAGTTTTGTCAGAGTAGAAGTTGGATAAGAATTGAAGTTTTAATTTGGATTTGGGGTTGTGTCAGAGTTAGAGTTGGGTAGCAGGAGTTGGATTTGCGTCAGAGTAAAAGCAGGAATTTTGTCAATGGTTTGGTTATGTTAGAGTCAAAGTTATTTCAGAGTCAGAGTTTGGATGGGATCTTAAGTTGGACGTAGTTAAAATTATGTCACATGTTGAGTTGAGTTGAAGTCAGAGTTGGGTCGCAGTCAGAGATATGCCCCGATCGGAGCTGTGGCAAAGTCAGAGTTGTTTCCGAGTTGAAGTTGGGTCTGAGTCACAATTGTGCTGCAGTTTGAGTTGTGTCAGAGTGGAAGTTGTCCTTAAGTTGGAGTTTTGTGAGAGTCTAAGTTGTGGCGGAGTAAAAGTTGGGTCAAATTCAGAGTTGTATTGAAGTTAGATTTATGTCAGAGTCAAAATTGTTTTACAATCAATGTTGTATCAGAGTTGAAGTTGGGACTGGTTAGAGTTGTATTAAAGTCCGAGTTAGATTTAAATCAATGTCAGAGTTGTTTCAGAGTCAAAGTTGTTTCAGAGTTCAGAGTTTTTTCACAGTCGTAGTTGGGGAGGAGTAGGAGTTGTGTCAAAGTCTGAATTGGACTGGAGTTAGATTTATGTCACAGTCAGATTTGTTTCAGAGTCAAATTGTTCCAGAGTTGGAGTTTTGTCATTGTTGACGTTCTGGTAAAGTTAGAGTTGTATCAAAGTCAGAGTTGGGATGGAGTAAGATTTATATAGATTTATTTACATAGTATTGGCAGAGTCAAAGTTGTTTCAGAGTTGGAATTTTGTCAGAGTTGTATCGAAGTTGGAGATGGGTTGGAAATTTCAGTGTCAGAGTTGTCAGAGTTGTCTTAGAGTCAAAATCGCGCCAGAGTAGGGTTGGATGAAAATCATTATAGGACAATTTAAAGATGCAGGATTAAATTTAGTTCTAAATTTACTCAAAAGAAATTATTATTAATAATTAATTACTAATATTATAACTCACCTTAAATATAATTTAATTGAAAAAAATTTTTTTGGTATGGAATTTATTAACTTAATAATATATTTAAATAGTAATAAAATTTAATTCAGAATTTGAAAATTAATTACTAATTTAATTAATTGTTTAAAAATTTAACAAATTTAATTTAATTTAATGTTTCAAAAGATATTTTAAATTTATTTTTTTTGCCAAATTATAATTTATATTTAAAATTTTAATTTTAATTTTAATTCCATTTTATTACAATTTCATTTGTAATTTTAATTTATTTTAATTTAAATTTAAGTTTAAAATTTATTTTTAATTCATGAATTAATTATTTAAATTAAAATTATTTTAGAATTTCTAAATTTTATTATATTTAAACCTTAATTATTAAATTATATATATATTATATATATATATATATATATATATATATATATATATATATATATATATATATATATATATATATATATATATATATATATATATATATATATATATATATCAATCTTCAAATTCAAATAAATTCTATTATTTTAAATTTAAACAAAAATATAAAAAAATATAATTAGGTAAAAATTATTATTAATTATAAAATAATTATAAAATAAAATCTTGATAAAAGTTTATGAAAAATGAAGGTAATGGAAAATTGTTTTTATCTTAAGGTAAAATTTTTTTAGAGGGATTCTAAATATAAAAAAAGGTTAAAAATAAAATTATTTTGTTTCTAAAACTAATAATAATAATAATAATAATAATAATAATAATAATAATAATAATAATAATTTTATTATTATTATTATTATTATTGCCATTCATATTTAATATTTTTATATTAATATTAATATTATTATTGTATTATTATTATTATTATTATTATTATTATTATTATTATTATTATTATTATTATTATCATTATTATTAAAATAATATGGGTTATTATTGTATTATTATTTACTATAATTCTAAGAGTTTATTTTTTAATCACTTGTTGAGTAGAAGATAATAGTTTGTCTTTGAGCTTTTTCTATATATATATATATATATATATATATATATATATATTATATATATATATATATATATATATATATATATATATATATATATATATATATATATATATATATATATATATATATATATATATATATATATATTATATATATATATTATATATATATATATATATTGAAACTTAATAAAAGATAAAATATTCAAGAATAATAATAATAATAATAATAATAA
>SEYY01024749.1:92500-95000 GCA_009176605.1 Armadillidium nasatum | reverse complement strand
AAAAACAAAAAGAGGAAAAATGCTTAGTTTAGCAGAAGATAAGACAGACGTAATGCCATATATATATATATATATATATATATATATATATATATATATATATATATATATATATATATATATATATATATATATATATATATATATATATAATATATAATATATATATATATATATATATATAAATAAGAGATTATTTCAATTGTACATTAGGAGATTGTTCAAATTGTAAACATCTAAAAATGGACCTTTTAAAATGAGAGTACAAGATTGATTTTAAGAATTTAAATTTTTTTTTTTTTTTTTTTTTTTTTGGATATAATGGATTTTTTTATACCGTTCAGTTAAATGGATTTTCGTTTTCTAAAATATTATTTCGAAGATAATGAAATATGATTTTGAATTTATTAGGAGATTAGAGTGATTAATCAGGTACTGGGAGAGCAACACTTGATATCTTGGGTAGCGGATGTGCTTGCCTTGGACCTCTGTAGGTATGAAGTGAGAAAGTATAAAAAAGAATCAGGTTCTGTGTACTGTGAGAGTTAAGGTAAATTTGTAACGAATATTTTGTTCATAAGGGTGATTTTCACTCCACAAAACGTTTCTAAGTTTTTTTTTTTTTAACTTAAAGCCCAACTTTAAGGATATGATTAAAAAAGCGAGCTGAAAATCGCTGTAATCAGGATTAGGCCAAACACGGAGTGGAACAGATTATTACAGGTTATAATAATTAATGAAGACAGAAAATTATCCTGAAGAAGAAGACTAGAAATTATCTTTAAGAATAGAAATTATCCTGAAAAGGACTAGAAATTATCCTAAAGAAGAAGACTAGAAATTATCCTGAAGAAGAAGACTAGAAATTATCCTGAAGAAGACTAGAAATTATCCTTAAGAAGAAGACTAGAAATTATCCTGAAGAAGAAGACTAGAAATTATCCTGAAGAAGACTAGAAATTATCCTAAAGAAGAAGACTAGAAATTAACCTGAAGAAGAAGACAAGAAATTATCCTGAAGAAGAAGATTAGAAATTATCCTGAAGACTAGAAATCATACAGGAAAGAGAATTAGCTTTAAAATAGAAATACCAATGGTACAATAGACAAAAGAAAGTAGAAATAATAAGAAGTAGGTAACTGCTGTCTCTTAAAATTACACTATGAAAAATATTATACAGCAAATAAAGAAAATTCTACTATTACACCTACTACTGTTTCTCCATCTACTGCCTCTACTACCACTATAATAACAATAATTATAATAATAATAATAATAATAATAATAATAATAATAATAATAATAATAATAATAATAATATCATGATGATGATTATAATAAAATGAAGGAAAAAAAATGTCTTTGGTACATTTTGGTGAAATTAAGAACTACAATCTTACAACTATTTCATTTATATATATATATATATATATATATATATATATATATATATATATATATATATATATATATATTATATATATATATATATATATATATATATAATAGGTTGAAAAAAATTTATGTAAAGAACACACACACACACACACACACACACAAATACACATACTCATAAGTTTTGCAAACATAATTATACTAAACTTTGTCTATTGTATTTATAATTAATAGAACTAAACCTTAAATATTAGTTTTCAAAAAGATTTTTACTCGATTTTCTTTACCTAATTACAATAAAACTTATATATATATATATATATATATATATATATATATATATATATATATATATATATATATATATATATATATATATATATATATTAGTGAAATTATTGATTTTACCTGCAAAATTTTGAAATTAATCGAAATGATGAAGAAAATATCGATATTATTACACCGATATTTGTTTACACTAATAGTATTTCACTGAAATTAAAATGTAGTAGAAAGTATCGATACTACTATACCGATATTCCCATAAATTAACAGAATTTAGTATAAATTATTTCATAAAGTATAATTTAATAGCTTTTTTTTTTTTTTTAAATAGTAAATAAACTTCTTTAAATGTTCAATTCAAATTCAAATGTCAGTTTAAAATCGATGTATTAATATCTATTTGGTGCTATGATAGTATGCCGTCTACAATTATTTTTATAAATGCATGGCACACGAGCATATATCTATGGAGGCTCCGCCCCTCGTACCCAACGACTCGTGAGAGGCTGTGTAATAATTAAAAATTATCAAATTATTCATATTTATGCACTGCAAAAATTGTCCTAACGAATCGTTGGGACAAGAGGAAAAAACGTCACAGAAATATTTTCAACGAGAGAAAAGACATGTTAAGCATAAGAAAGTAACTTCACCGATTTGTTTTCTAATAAGAAAATAACTGAAAAAAAAAATTTGTTGTGACATTTTTGCTAATTGTCTCAACGATTCGTTAGGACAATTTTTGAAGTATAGTAGTTACGAAATGTACACAACGGCTAATTTTGATGAGTGACTTCACTACGGTGGTGTCATCTATAC
>SEYY01024749.1:80000-87500 GCA_009176605.1 Armadillidium nasatum | reverse complement strand
TATTTAAAACAAAATATCTAAAACATTCAAACTTTTGCAATATTTTGTTTAAATTTAAACTTATAAATTTTTTATTTTTAAAAAATTTTTTATTTTTTTTTACCATAAAGGTATTTTTTCCATTATTATAATTTTTCTAATTAAAGCCTCATTATATAACAATAAAAAAATTACACTGATCAACTAATACTATTATTATTATTATTATTAATATTATTATTATTATTATTACTACTGTTAATATTGTATGATTCTTTCATATACTTAAAATTGCTTAATACATCAGAATTATTTAAATGGTAATTTTTAAAATAATTTTTTAAAAATATTTGTTGTTATGGCATCAACATAAAGACAAAGCATGCTAAAGACTTCTCTTTGTTATGGTAGTTACATGTAGGTTACATGTTTATACTACCTATTCAAAAGAGGGTTGATCTACAATTCATAAATAGAAAAGCATATGCTAGCTTATATTATTAATTTAAAAAGAAGAGTATAAAATTTGACTGTAAAAATTAAATCTACCCTTTTATAGAGATTGTTGAACTCAAAATACTAGATGTTGTTTTTATTGTTTTTTGTTGTTGTTGTTTTTTTTCATTACAAAAGTGAGAAAATGTTTGGGAAGACATAAAATAATTGTTTAAGTAAATTTATGTACAACTGTAACAAATATAGCTTTTTTTTTTGTAGTACAGTATAGTAAAATCTCAACGCTTTGCCATTTATTTCAGAACAGAAAATAGCGACATGTTGTTATGGGAAAACACTAATACTCTACCTAACAACGGAATCGCATCTGAAACTTGCGGCAATTTCTCTGCCACAACGGTCATGAACACCGTCAAAGAAAGCAGGATTGTTATTTCTGAAAAAGAGATGGAAGTTCATTGACTAATATATCTAATTACACGAAAATGGAAATCCTGGTCAAACTCTGAAAATTTTTAATTTTATTTTTCTTTTACTTAAAAAAAAGGGAAATCACTCGTTAGCGAACCTTCCAAGTGTAAAAAATATTTTAAACAAAGGACAAGAAGAGGAAAATACCAGATAGACCCAAAATATTCTAATGTGTTATACAAACATTCTTAAATTAAGGTTTTTTTAAAACAAGTGAAAATAATTAGGAAAATTGTAATACTTTGATGTAAAAATTTTAAATATATATATATCAAAAATAATTTTGCAAAAACAATTTAATTAAAAATGTATGTAATAAAAAATTATTTTAATATTTTAAAGGAATTAAATATGTGAAATGCCAAGTAGTTTTAATCTTAGAAAGTGTTTTCTTTATTCTCCAAGTATCAGAAAAATAATAAAAAAAGATCATTTTAATTTAACATATAACACCTGATTTAGTGTATAAAGGAAAAAAATAACAAATATTGTACGAAATAAACACTTATATTTAAAAGAAAAGAACAATAACCAAAATCCAACAAATAAACTGTGTTGAAAAAACAAAATAGAAAATAAAAAAAATAATCATTGTCCGATAGATATCAAACACTCACAAGGGATAGAAAATCATTATCATTAATTCGCATAAACCTCTCTAAAAAAGACCGATAATAATATTGTAAGTTTTTTTTTTTTAATAAAAAAAAATATTAATTAAAAATAAGGAAGTAAATACATCTTAACATTATTATAAAGGAAATAAAAAGAGAGACTCATTATGAAGAGGCAAATGTGCATCACTGAATATAACGGAGATTATTAATCCGGATTCTATAAAAGTTTATATTTAGTATTATTATCTCTCAAAAAACAACGACGAAATCAGCCAAGCTACAGCTAGGGTTCTATTATCTTTTACATACATATTAGAGGTACGGCATCCGACGTCTCTGGAATATTTTCTGTCACTATATTTAGAAAAACAGTTAAGGAGAGAAGAATAGTGACCCCTGAAAAAAGAAATCATAGTTTATTATATCCTTACCTGGGACAAAACCAATATGAATCTTATAATAAGCTGGAAATATTTGAAAGCTTATCACACATATATATATATATATATATATATATATATATATATATATATATATATATATATATATATATATATATATATATATATATATATATATATATATATATATATATATATATATATATATATATATATATATATATATATATATATATATATATATATATATATATATATATATATATATATATATATATATATATATATATATATATATATATATATATATATATATATATATATATATATATATATATATATATATATATATATAATATATATTAAATAATGACATTATTAAATAAATAAAAAAGTAAATAAATAATTATTTCAATAAGAGTGATAATTAATAAAAGTAAACAGAAATAATTCTATATATATATATATATATATATATATATATATATATATATATATATATATATATATATATATATATATATATATATATATATATATATATATATATATATATATATATATATATATATATATATATATATATATAATATTAATAATAAAACAATAAAAATGTTAAAAAATTTCATTTTTTATTTTATTTTTACATCTTAAAAAAATTATTTAAAAAAATTTTTTAAATCTTTGAAACAGAAGTAAATTACAAATTTAAATTTTTAATTAAGAGATTTAATTATTAATTTATTAATCAAATAAATTTAAAAGTTCATTGATTTAATTTACCTTTTCCATTCACTCTTTAAAAGATGGAAAAAAGAACTTTTAATTTTATAATTAATATCTCGGTGATTAAAATAATAAAAAAATAAATAAATATAAAAATAAATATTTATAAGGCAATTTTTTTGGGGGGGAGGGATTTAGTAAATTAAATTTTATTTAGAAAAATTTTTTTTTATTTAAAATAGAGTTTAGGACAAAATTTTTTTCAATACAATAAATTTAGAGTAATGAAAATTCATAGACAAAAGTTATGCAAAACTTTCAAAAAATCTATTATTATGATTATTATTATTACGATTAATATTATTATTATTAATATTGAAATTATTATCATAATTGTTATTATAAAGCAATTATTATTATTATTATTATTATTATTATTATTATTATTATTATTATTATTATTATTATTATTATTATTATTAATGTTGTAATTACTATCATTATTATTATTATTATTATTATTATTATTATTATTATTATTATTATTATTATTATTAATATTATTATTAATATTATTATTATTAATGAAATTACTATCATAATTATTATTATTATTATTATTATTATAATAGTCAACATATATATTATTAATTTTATTATCATTATGAAAATTATTATTATTATTATTATTATAATTTTTTTTTTTTTTTTTTTTTTTTTTTTTTTTTTTTTTTTTTTTTCATTATGAAAATTATTATTATTATTATTATAATTTTTATTATCATTATTATTATTATTATTATTTTTAATGATAATAATAATAATAATAACACTAAAGAAAGATAAAAATTTGTCCCAAATTTCTTTAAGAAAACCCTTAATATTTTATACGCAATATTAAGGATTTTTGGAAATAGTTCATTTGTTTAATATTATATTATTAAAATAAATTAATTAACTAAAGAAGAATATCTTTCACTCAAATAGTGTGATTTAAAACTAATTTGCCAAAATGTTTCCTCATAAATTTATGTTATATTAAAACTGTAGCTACATTATTTTTATATTACTTTATTATATTACTATAATATTATTTTTACTTTTTTTGTATTTTTAATAATAAGAATATTTTTTTTTCCTTAATATTTGTATTTTATTATTTTGAAAATAATCACATTGATGTTCCTACTAGAAAAAGGAAAAAAAAATAATAATAATAACTACATAAGTTACTTAAATATTGTTATTTACATTTTTGAATTTTTTTTTTTTAATATTTTTAATTCCGTTGCAAAGATTAACAATTAATTAAAATGAATACAGTAATAAAATTAATTAACTTTAGAAGGTTTTACCATATGGATCCATTTAGCAGTCTCAACTCATAACACACACTCAATATACCTATTAATTAAAACATGACTAACCCCCCCCCTACTCTCTCTCTCTCTCTCCCCTATTCATATACATATAAATTATGCTCATAAAAATAGGGCAATGACAACTGAAGACCTACCCAATGTTAGTTTTTCTCCTGAGTCTGGGGGTAAAGTAAATCCCAGTAGAGCCATAGAAGAAATAAGGACACACGGCATTATGAGGTTGCTAAAGTAATAAAGAGTTCTACGTCGGATGTGAATCTGGAAAGTAACATCGACGTATACTTCTGGACAACAAGTATATTGAGTACTATTTCTTCTCCCCGGCACAGCTGCAAAAAAAAGTTTTGGTTTTTCATATTACTTTATTGTAAATTATTATGTTCGTACTTACTAATATTTTATTATTATTATTATTATTATTATTATTATTATTATTATTATTATTATTATTATTATCATTATTAATAATGCTATTATTATTATTATTATTATTATTATTATTATATTATATTTATTATTAAAAAAATTAAAATTAAAAAAAATTATTATCATTATTATAATTATTATTATATTATTATTATTATTATTATTATTATTATTATTATTATTATTATAATATTTATCATCATCATCATTATTTATTGTTATTATTATTAATATTATTATTATTATTATATTAACTACTATATATATATATATATATATATATATATATATATATATATATATATATATATATATATATATATATATATATATATATATATATATATATATATATATGAAAATGATAGTGAATTTGAAAATAATGAAATATTTGCAGTTAAAAAATAAAAGTAAAATAAAAAGTTAAAATAAAAATAAAATAGAATCACGCAAAAGAGAATAAAAATTTAAAAAAGACATTCCGATAATATATAAAAATAAAATTTTTTTTTTTAGTCTATCATAAAAAGTGATGAAAACGGACATAAAAATTTTGCTTGCTTATATTTTTATATGAATATTTTATGCTTATTTTCCTAGGTTTTCTCAAACTGCAATTTTATAATGTTTTTCTTATTCATATTATATTTATTTATTTAACTCTTTTTATATATTTATTTTTACTCTTGTTTCAAAAAATTTTCTTTTCTTTTTTTTTTTATTTTTGTATGTTTTTTTTTCTTATTTTTTTTTATATTTTTTATATTCAAATTTTAAATTTACTTTGAAATTGGTTGTATTTTTAAGTTTTATATTCTCCATCAGTAAGGTTGTATATCCTTTGGTTATTTTTATATCTTCCAAAAGTCCTTTCCTCTGGAAGTAACGCACTGAAGGGAATCAATATTTCCTCAAGGGATACTCTTCTGAATAGCTGTATATTTATCCTTCGTCTGTGTCTCTCTCTGCTTAACTCCCTCTGCTCTCCATTATAATCTCCCTCTTCAGTTTTACCTTTCTCAAATTCTTAACATAGCATGATTGCATCTGGTTTTGTAGACTGACTTTCAAACTAAAGGTTTTATTTTCACTTATTCATTTCCTACTCTCTATGTAAAATCAATAGAAACTTTTGTTTTTAGAGTTTGTCTCTTTTTGCAATAATAATAATGATAATAATAATAATAATAATAATAATAATAATAATAATAATAATAATAATAATAATAATAATAATAATAATAATAATAATAATATAATAATAATAATAATAATAATAATAATAATAATAATAATAATAATAATAATAATAATAATAATAATAATAATAATAATAATAATAATAATAATAATAATAATAATAATAATAATAAGTAAAACAATATAATACGGAAGCAAAGTTTTCAGTCAGTTTAAAAAATTAAATCAATTGATAACAACAGTTCAGATTCTGTAGATTTCATTCTCCAATGAAGTTAGAAATTTAGTAACGCTTTTTAGAAAAACTTTAAAAATTCACTGAAAAATAATTTAACTTCCACCTGTGTTTTTGTTTACATGTTTTGAGATCATAGTATTTTTAATCTCGCTCAACAGTCTCATTTTCTTTTTTAAACTTATTTCATAAAATATGAATAATACCAAACTTTTTTTGGTGCTACGAAATTTTTGAAACTTTTTAAAAAATTTTAATTAGGAAATAATTGATAATAACAAGTAAAATCATTAAAATAACGTGCTTTTATATATATATTAGGGTTCGGTCAGCTGCAGTTCCGGACATAGCTATGGAGCTGACTCCGGGAAATCGGAGCTGAAGATAGCAAAATACTCCGGAAGGTAGAACAGCGTTTCTTAAAGCTCCATAATGCTACGGAGCTCGGAGTTTTTTTTGAAATGTAAAATAATAATAATAAAAATAATAATAATAATAATAATAATAATAATAATAATAATAATAATAATAATAATAATAATAATAATAATAAAGCCTTCACTTTAGCTCTCTCTTCTTTTTGTTGTTTCTTGCACAGATTGAGTTGAAAGTGTTGCAACGCATCTTAATATTTTAATCTCATTTATTTGTAAATAAACATTTTCTGTTTATTTTACGTTGTTGATGATATGAAATACAAATTTATAAAATGTTTGTACTGATAGATTGAAAAAATACGCAGTGAACATATTTGTCTTTTGTTTGGTTTGGTAATATTTGTGGTTGGTGGTTTTTTGAAAACATGTAAAGAATTTTGCGATTTTTTAGTTTAAGTCGTTTTCTATTCTCTCACTTTTTACTAACTATTATTTAGTTTATTAAAAATTTAGGAGAAAAAGAGCGTTCTATTCGTTCGTAACTTTAGTTCGTTAAACTGCTAAAAGGAATGAAAGAATTTTTTATTTTGTGATTTATTTTACTTATTCATAAAACTTAAGAACTAAGGACAGTTACAGTACGTATGTTGTAAATATATATATATATATATATATATATATATATATATATATATATATATATATATATATATATATATATATATATATATATATATGAGAAATGGGAATTTATAAAATAAAATGTAGAAACTGTAATAAAATATATGTGGGGAGATGGTGGATTTTAGAAGACGTAAGTATCAACATTCCTATAGTCTTAGGATAGATGATCAAAATTAAGCCCTAACACATCACAGAAGAGCTGAGAATCATCTCATAAACATAAATGACATTTCTTCAATTGCAAATGTTCAGCATAATAATTCAAGAAAATAATTAGAATCACTCATCATTAATAATATAAACAATATGAACAATAATAGAGAAATTTTTTTATTTGGATTCATTGACAAATAATATTTTAAAAGATGTTCCAGCATTTAAAAATATACTTTAGATTGTTTCTGATTAGTTTTTTTAACATGGTTGCCAGTTTTTAGAGGTTTTTGAAGTTTTTTTTCTCCTCTTTCGTTCTTTCATTCTCTTATCTAATTCGTTTGAATCAGATAAGTCTGGATATGGCTTCGGAAGTTATCAATCTTATTTTCT
>SEYY01024749.1:55000-57500 GCA_009176605.1 Armadillidium nasatum | reverse complement strand
CCAGAGCATATATATATATATATATATATATATATATATATTATATATATATATATATATATATATATATATATATATATATATATATATATATATATATATATATATATATATATATATATATATATATATATATATATATATATATATATATATATATATATATATATATATATATATATATATATATATATATATATATATATATATATATATATATATATATATATATATATAGTGGTTAGAAATATGAGATTATATTTATTGTGATAAATGTTATTTATAATACAGGCAATATTTCTGTATTACAATATATTAAGAAAAGATATTACAAGTAATTTATTCCTTACTTTGGGTATACCAATAAATAAACAATTTTTCTTTATTATTTTTGTTGCATCTGAATAAATAATTTCTAAAAACAATATTTTATGCTTGCATATTTATTTATTTATTTATTTATTTATTGAATTATTCAATTAATTAATTATTTCGTTATTTATTTATTTATTTATGTATTCAACATTTCAAGCAACTCTTTTAATTTACTTATTGTTCAACCGATTAAATCACTCATATTTATTTATTTTCTTTTTAATTTAAAAATAAAATTACAAATAAATTATAATTTTCTCATAAATCATTGGCAATATAGTTTTTTAATGTTTTATGAGAGCTATAATGTAGCAATAAAACTCCTCCAAAGGCCTCCTGAACATCTCTACTCTTAAAAGATAGCTCCCAAATGCTATGAGAACTATATATATATATATATATATATATATATATATATATATATATATATATATATATATATATATATATATATATATATATATATATATATATATATATATATATTTACTTCCTCTCCCAGGAGGTTCTCAGCCTCTCAGCAGCATTAGCATACGTCTCCACCTCGGTATATATATATATATATATATATATATATATATATATATATATATATATATATATATATATATATATATATATATATATATATATATATATATATATATATATATATATATATATATATATATATATATATATATATATATATATATATATATATATATATATATATATATATATATATATATATATATATATATATATATATATATATATATATATATATTTTCACTTCCGCTCCCAGGAAGGCCTCAGCCAGTCATCAGGATTAGCATACGTCTCCACTTCAGTATACCTTGTACCGACAAGTTTCCGAGACTGATCCCAGAGCTTCATGAGCAAATTCAATTTCAGGTAGCGGCTTGCTGTGCCTGTCCTGCCCTAGAGACTGCATTGTCCAGTATCAAGCATACAAACAAGATCCATCGTAATGCGTATTATGTATATATATATATATATATATATATATTATATATATATATATATATATATATATATATATATATATATATATATATATATATATATATATATATATATATATATATATATATATATATATATATATATATATATATATATATATATATATATATATATATATATATATATATATATATATAATGTTTATTATGAACCAAGTAATACTTGCAAATGCTAATTCTTTAATCACTAAACCACTACGAAATCACCTTATATATATATATATATATATATATATATATATATATATATATATATATATATATATATATATATATATATATATATATATATATAATATATATATATATATATATATATATATATATATATATATATATATATATATATATATATATATATATATATATATATATATATATATATATATATATATATATATATATATATATATATATATATATATATATTCCGAGTTTGCACCTTCCTTGGTAAACTATTTCGTCTTTGTCTCTCTACTTCCTCTTTCCCTTCATGCTGAAAACGTGCGCTCATTCAACCTGTGTCGAGAAAGGGAGACCATCTGTCAACCCTTTAACTACCGTCCCATATATTATATATATATATATATATATATATATATATATATATATATATATATATATATATATATATATATATATATATATATATATATATATATATATATATATATTATACTCTGTAAAACATTTTTCAATCTTTCTTTTCAAACAAAGATTTTTGAGATCGATAAGAGGAGCATTCGACCATTATTTGCTTTTCTTATTGTCAAATATAATAAAAGTGACGTATCATTTATTGAAGTTTGTATTCCTTGTTTTTTTTGTTTTCTTTTTTTTGTTTTTTTTTTGTTTTTTTTTGTTTTTTTTTCCTGTAATGTTTTCTTATTTCATTTTATGAGAGTTTGGTGTATGCTTATAGTTTCGAGTTGTATGCTTTTGTTGTTGTTACTTTTTTTTTTGTTGCTGTTGTAGTTGTAATTATTTTTGTTTTTTTGTAATTATTGTTGTTGTTGCCTTTATTTTTGCTGTTATTATTGTTATTATTATTATTATTATTATTATTATTATTATTATTATTATTATTATTATTATTA